>JAHWLF010000519.1:0-13353 GCA_024679295.1 Phytophthora parvispora
CCACTGTCTCCCAAGCTCCGACGCGTGTATTCCTTCTGCTCATGGCTCCTGCCGTCCCCTCTTCAGGCGCGCCTCCGGCGCCCCAGGGCGGCACCCCTGCATCGTCCCCACGCGCGCGCGTCTTGCGTGGCGTGCCCATCGGGCCAGCCCCAGCAGGGGTTGCCAGCCAACTCACAGAGGCCCAGGCCCTAGTGGATCTCGCTGGCCAGTCTGGTTCTACGCCCCCCACGCTCTCTCCGAATGACCAAGCTCTCCGCGACGCGCTCTTGAACCCCACGTATAGCTTGGCGTCTGGCATCTACGGGGGATTCGTTGAGGTGGTCTCGAAGCGACGTTTCGGCCCAGAGTTGAAGGGACTTTTGGGATTCCAACCGGCGACGGCCGAGCTGCCTACGGGAGACACAGCCATGTTGGATTTGTCAGCACTCGCCGGTCCTGCGGAATTACCGCCCCCGTTCATCTATCTGCCGGTCTCCGCGGAGGACATCCAGGCGATAGCTTCTGGGAACCCTGGGCGCCTCCAGATCCGGGACGTCGAGGGGGTGGCTCACATCGCCGTCCGGATACCCGTTCTCACCACTCCGCAGATGGCGGAGCTGGCGCGCTTGGTGCCTCCGGGAGACTTCTCGTCTGAGAACATACTGGTTCCCAGGGCGCTCTCTGGGGCTCCACCCCTTACGATTCCCGGGCACCGGGCACGAGCGGCTGAGCTTCAAGCCGGTCCCCTGATCGACGTCTTCGGGCCGGACCGGTTCGGCTACCGAGTACTAAATACATTGAACGCGTTGCGTCTAGCCCTGGAGAAGCTCGAGTCCTTGGGCCTCGTTCAGGGACTGGCCGCTACCGCGGACCCGAACAGCAGGATGGCCAATGCGCTCCTGCTACAAGCTCTTCAGCGCACCGATACGGCCCGGGCTGAGGCGCATTGAGAATGGGAAGCCTCACTCCGGGACCTCGACGCTGCAACCTTGGCTGCGTACCGGGGCTTCGTCGAGCGCACCCGCGCGGTACTGGCCCAGGAGCTCCGGAACCGTTCGCTACTGGAGACTCAGCTCGACAACACCACGGCGCATGGGGCCGAGGCTGAGCGTCTCGTGACGGAGGTCGAAACGCGGCTGGCGGACCTTCAGCGGCAGTTGGACGAGGCGAACCAGAAGTCCCAGGGCTTGCAGTCGGAACGCGACGAGGCCTTGGCCCAGCTAGCAGCCCGGCCACCCCAGCCTCCCCCGAACACAGTTCCCCGGGCCCAGTATGAGAGGGCGGTGGCTGCCGAAGCCCGGGAGGCGGCACATCTGGAGGAGGAGAACGAGCTGCTCCGAGCAGAAGTCAACAGGCTGAGGCGGATGGTCGACCCGGAGCGTTTGTTCCGCTACTTCGCGACCCAGGCTGGCCCCGGCGTCATGGGAGATCGAGTGGCTTTCCAGGACCACCTCCGGGCATACTGCGAATCGGAGCACTTGCCCTACGCTATTCAGCTTGTCGCTCGGACGCATCGGTTGACCCCTCGGTTTTCTCCTTCGCGGACACAAGTGGTGGCACCGGGGATGCCCCGGGCGGGCGCGATGCCTCCCAGGGCAAGTCCGGGAACGTTTCTCCGCACTCGGCCAATCCGGCGCTTCCCCAGGCCCCATCAACCAGCACTCGCGCCTCCGGCTCCGTGGCGCCACCTTCGACTCAGGTTTCGTCCGAATTCTATCTTGACACCCCGGAGATCCCCCCGCAGTCAAGCGGTGCTGCTTCGTCGGCGTCAGCCCCACCCTCGTCGTTGGCTTCGGGGTCGGCGCTCACCGAGAACCGTCCCAAGTCCCGGGCCCAGGGGCCAGATCAACCTCCGGAGGGCTCTTCACTCGACTTCGACATGGGAGGTGGATCCGGGAGTTCGGGCGACGATGGTGACGACCTCCCACCGCGGAAGGGTGGGCAGCCGATCCAAGAAGAAGAGAGGGAGGACGGGGACGAAGAGGTTGAAGAAGTAGAGGAGTGTCCACCCCCTCCCCGGACCACTCCGGACGGACTGCGGCAGCTACGGCCCCGAGACTATGAGCCCCAGGAAGACCCCCACAACTTGTGGTATCACCCCGTCGATTCCGACGCGCGACCTCCGCGCTCGGACGGGGCGTTGCTCAAACTGCTGCCCGTGAAGGCTAGCCTGGGCGACGTCCGTCTCGATGTCCTGGAATATCTGAGAATGGACGGGCACTGCGATCTCCAGGAGGCGGAGGACGCCATCACTAACCAGTTGGAAGAAGAAGTGGTGGTCCACGCTTATCTTCGGGAGAACGTTCTGGTGGAGATCCTGCGCCGGGTGTTGTGCCTGCAGATCCTGGACGAGGTGGAGTGGCTACGGCACGTGCCGGAGGAGTACTTTGACAAAGGCGTCAAGCGGGCACAGGAGTGTAATTGGTCCGTCGGCTTGGAACGCCCCTGGCCCTCGATCCCTACCGAGCGCCCCGACTCTCCTGAGCATTCCGATGAGGACGAAGATGCCTCGGGGGACGAGCGTAGGCCTCGTTCCAAGACCCGAGCAACTCCTCGGCGCAAGCGGTCCCGGGCCTCCAGTGTCACTGAGAGAGACCCTAGTCCGCTGATATCTCCCAGCGGGAAGAAGTCTCGTCGGACGAAGACCCCCATGGATTACTCGTCGGACGCTTCCACGGAGGATGAGCGCCCTCCAGTACGCCACGAGCGCTTGGCGCAAACAACAGACATGGGCCCCGAGGACGCTCATACGCCCACGTCCACCACTGTGTCCTGGGTGGTTTATGAGATCCGGGTCTGTGCTGCTAGTGGTAGCACTGAGCGACAGACCTGGGGCTTTCCGGACATCAAGTGTTTTCCCAAGGAGACCAAGGCGGCCCAAGCTCGGTTCCGGCCCGAGGACTACAACGACTTCCTGAACGGCTCGGCTCCTGGAGACGTGATGCCCTGGGACACCATGTTCGCCGAGAGGATTGCGGTATTCTGGTTCTTCGAGGGCCCCATCAGCCCGGGGCTCAACGCAGTCCTCAAGGTCTACGTTACGCACATGTTTGTCTGGCGACGGGCATACTGGGAGCGACTTCATTGGATCGAAATGAACCGCGCCGAGCTCTCACACCAACAGCTCTACATCGCACGTCGTGAGCTCCAGAAGGCGTGGTCCAAAGCGCGGATCAAGGTGAATGGAGAGATCAAGAAGCTTCCTGGGCATGGGCGCAAGATATTCCGGACCGAGCCCGGTCTTTGGCGTCGCCCCCGGAAAGTGGCAGCCTGGATTCCCACGGCTCCTTCGACCCGCCGCTCGCTGCCGGATCAAGTTCGGATCCTGGATGCGCGCGAGCCGTCGCGCGTCTATTGGGGGTTGCCCGGGGCAGAGGGGGATCTCGCAAGCAGCGTGTCTCCGCGGACTTGGGGCTCTCGCGTGATTGATCCTGCTCGGCGCTTGGCCATCCCCGGTCCTACGGATGTGGATTAGGTGCTCGATCGTCTGAGGCCTCGACGCCGTTCGCGTCACCCTTTTCGGGGCCTCCTGGTAGTGAGCTCTCTTCCAATTCCAGGTTCTCATGCAGCTGCTTTAATATCACGTGACTTCCTTTCATTCTTGTGTGATCTCCGTTCTCGAGTCCCGTTCATTTTTTCCCGTTGTCTTTTCATATACATTACATCCGTGGTCACTTTGGCGAGTCATCCTGGCCAAGTCCCCGGGCATCCCAGGGGGTCTCGCCACAGTCGAACTTGGCTCCACTCCTGGGGTTGCTCTACCAGGCCCTCCTGGCCTGGGAGTCTTGGGTTCTTCAATTCAAAAAAATGTAACATGTAAGATTCCCAGGGATACCAGCGAGGGATCTCAACTGGTGCCCCGGGACTCCCGGGGGGACGCACTCGAGGAGATCGTACTCAACTTCGAGGTCCACACCCCGGGGCCCTACTGGACCTCTTCGTCTGGGAGCTCATCCCCAGATTGCATAGCCTGGAAGCGTACGCGGGCGCGTTCTCCTTGGTCGAACTCATACAACAGCCGTCCACAGTTCAGACGCCCCTGGGGTATCCACTCCGGGACATCATAGCCCTTCCACTTGACCTTGTATTCTTTGATCCGCCTGCTAGTACGGGTCCGAGTGACCCATCGCACATCCAGGATTGCCTCCACTTCGTATTCACCGGCAGCTTCATCTGGTTCCCAGCTATCCTCGCGGAGCAGGGCGGCATCAAAATTATCGTCTTCGGGGATGTCCCGGGTTTCCGAGGGCCTCTCTGGGAATAGGGCCCGGGGCTTCAGCCTGCTGACATGTACCCTAGGATAGAATCTGTAGTCCGTGCCTTCGACTTGGAGCTTATACCGGAAGTCGTCGTTTTTCACTAAGATCCGGAAGGGGCCGTGCCACAGGTGAGCCAGTTTCTTAGTCAACCCCGGGCGTACTCGGGCCAGATAGAGCCATACAGAGTCCCCTACCTCGAAGCCTTCCTTCAAGCGGTCCGAGAGCTGTTTCCAACGACGATTGTGTTCCTGGGCTCGTTTGGTCTTGGCCTTAGCCTGGAGGTCCCGGGCCCACGCTCTCGCATATTCAACTTAGCGCTGCACTCTCAGGTGCCATTCCTACGCGTCCCGGAGTTGGAGGTCCCGGGGTACTTCGCCCATCATTGCTTGGACGGTCCCCTGGGCGTTCCACCCGTGGACGAGGTAGAATGGCGTATCCAGCCTTGTGAAGTCGTAAGAAGTGTTCAGGGCCCACATGAGTTTCTCGGCGAGTTCATCCCAGTCACTCTGATCGACCGTCTGCACGTAGGCTCGGACGCTCCGAATGACCGTCTGCACAGACCTCTCTTGCTGGCCATTGGCCTGAGGCCGATACGCTAGAGTTGCGCGTTGCCGGCTTCCCAGCATTTCCCGGAAGTGCTTGAATACGCGAGCCATGAAACGAGGGTCTTGGTCGTGACGGATCATCTCACTGGCACCGAACCGGCGAAACACCTGCTCTTCGTAGGCTTCGGCCACGTCCTGTGCGGAGGTGTCCTTCATCGCCTTACACATGATGAACCCTGAGAAGGCACACTGGAACAGGAGCAAAGCTTCATTTCCCCGAGCCGTTTTGGGCAGCGGTATCACGAAATCCATGGATACTACTTGGAAGGGCCGTGTGGCGAGTATGTTCCCCGGGGATGGCCCCGGGTTCCGAGGTAGACCCTTCGCCGTCACACAGTCAACGCATTCCTTGATGAACCTCTCCGTCGCTTTGAACATTCCGACCCAGTAGAATTCTCGGCGCAAGCGCTCATAGGTCCTGATGATCCCTTGATGACCTCCCTGCATATCCGAATGACAGTGGTGCAAGATGTCTTCCTGGAGATCCCGGGGAACCACAAGTCTTAGTCGGTCCGCCTCGTTCCGGGTTCGGCCCGGGGTATCCCTGCTCACGTAGAACAGAGTGTCCTGGCTATCCAGTACGAACTGATCAGCAACTTTAGCGAGATGGGTCGTCTCTTTCAGGGACAACTTCTCTGTCTCGCCTCGGAGAAAGCTCTTCAGTGGGGCTAAGTCCGGGTCAGCGGCTTGGTGCGCACATATGCGCCTCCAGCGCTCTCGTCTTGCCTCCACGGGGTCGGTCTCGTCAGGATACCTTCGGCGTCCCCGGGACTCTACGGCGATCTCTTCCGCGACTCCCGATTCCCGGGCTGATTCGTCCGGGTCCTGAGGTCCTTCCGGGCGACGGCTTTGTCGTGCTCCTGATCTGGCCGTGACATACACCCTCCGCCCGGGATCTACGGGGTCGGGCACACCGGTACTCCGTCCCGTGGCCATGAAGGCTACGCCTACTAGCGTCTTATCCCGAGGATTCGGTTCCTTCATCAACTTCTCGTGTGTTCGGTTCAGGCCCTGGAGCAGTTTCAGCTCCCCAGGGTCCGTCACCTTAATCGAGATTTGGTCTTGGAGGACCCGCTTGGAGATGTAGTCTGCGGTTGCGTTGAAGTCGCGCTTCACGTGTACCAGGCGTAGGGATTTGAACTGTTCCCGGAGCTCATCTGCTTCTTGGAGTAGCTTCTGCAGGTGGGGTTGAGTGCACGCAATGACGCCTTGGAGTTGTTGAATAGCCAGGCGGGAATCACCAACAACCACCAGCTCCTGGATGTTCCAGGACTTCGCAAGCCGCATTCCCTGGATCATCCCGGAGTACTCGGCTTCGTTTACTGTGGCCTTCTCCAGGATGTGTCCTTCCGCTGCCACCACTTTCCAAGACGGTAGTTCCCATAGGATGCATGCAGCGCCCCCAGACCCGTCCCGTTTGGCGGCTCCGTCGAAACTCAGGAGGAAGCCTTCGTGCTCGCTTGACAGCATCTCGAGGCTGACCGGCGGCGTCTTGATTCGCGCGCCTTTGGAGGGGATAAGCTCTTCGGCTATTTCGTCTAGCTGTTCCCGGGGGGTTATACCCGCTCCCAGGATCGCAGCAAGTCCATCTTCGTCCTTTTCCACGCGACGGATGTCTAGGTCCCAGGGCGAGAGGTTGACTGCCCGCTTCAGGCATCGACCGTCCACCGTCTTCGACTTAAAGAGCCACCCCAGGACAGAGTACCGGGTGTACACTCGAATGGTTTTCACCTTGCATCCAGTGACCACCGTGTGGCAGGTGTTCAGTACCCGGAGCAGGGCGAGTACCTCCTTTTCCGCAGGGTGATACCTCAGCTCCGCATCCTGGAGAACCCGTCCCACAAAACGTACAGGTCGGACCACTCCGTCGTAATCCTGCCCCAGGACCGCACTGATTGCCCACTTGTTCGCATGCAGGATGATCACATACTGCCTTTCAGGATCTGGGTGTTGTAGCAACGGCGTAGATACCAGGCGCTCCTTCAGCAACTTAAACGCGTGTTTCGCCTTTTCCAAGTTCCGCCCTGCGCGGAGCTGTTCGTCTGACAACTCGTACAACACCGCCGCAATCACAGGCAAGTCTTCAATGAACTTGCTGTAGTAGTTGAGGCTCCCCAGGAAGGATTGGACCCCCTTGAGAGTTCCGGGGAACGGCAGATCTAGGACCTTCTGAGCTAACTTGGGTGACGTTCGGATACCGTCGGAGCTAATGTCATGCCCCAAGTACTTGCACTTCTTCACGCCAAACTCGCTCTTTGGGAGACTGACTGAGATGTTCCAGTAGCGGAGTCGGTACAACAGCGCGTTCAGAGTTTTGCACAGGTCGTCCCATGACGGAGCCCCGTAAATAATGTCATCGATGTACGAGCTCCGGGACAGGACAGGTCCCATTTGCTCCGGGGCCACCCGGTCCTGGTGGAACACCGTGTCCGTACTGTTCCCGGAGGCCACCACCCCCCGGGGTTTCGTTCCTTGGGACACCTGGTCTGCGGTGGCGTTATCCCCCGGCGTAATCCCCAAGAACTCCAGAACTTCCGGGTCGACGAGTCGCTCGTCAGCCAGTGGTAGCCGCGTGAATCCCCAGAGGCAATTATCCAGGAGGCGCTGATATATGAGCGGTGCATTCTTGAGACCGAAAGGAATACGTTTCCACTGGGAGTGCCCTAGGGGACAGATAAACGCCGAGATGAGCTTTGCCCGGGCCGTCATAGGTACTGCCCAGAAGCCGCTAGCCATATCCAAGGTCATAAACCACATAGTGACAGCGAAGTTATTCATGAGCTCATCGATCAGTGGTAATGGGTATGGCATCAGCTTGATCAGCTGGTTCACCGCCCGGTAGTCAATGCACAAACGAATGTCCGTGCCATTCTTCTTCATCACGATGACGATCGGGGAGGCCCACTCCGAGAGCAAACGCTCAATAAGCCCAGTCTCCAGAAGCCGCTTGATCAGCTCGTAGACCTTGGGCAGGAGCTCCGGGGGAATCCGACGCGCTCGTTGGGCCATCGGCTTGGCGTCCCCAACGTCGAGGTCGCAGACAACGCCCCGGGCCGGAGGCGGTAGCGCATTGCCTTCGCCTAGGAAAATCCCCTTATGGCGGCGCAGGATCCGTCGGAGTCTCTGCTCCTCGGCGTGCGTAGTCGCGTCAGGGTCTCCCACCACGGCGTCGTCAATATTAGCTTCGGGCCGTAAGTCGCTCAGGTCAGGTAGGTACGCGAGCTGGTTCTTCAACATATCCAGGAGCACGAAATCCTGACCTTGGTGATAGTAGACCGTTGGCTCCATCTCGCCCGTGTCTCCGGTCGTGGCGGACATGATGAAAGCCTGATCCAGGGACGGAAAACTCGGAACTGGAGCGGGGTCCGGGAACACCAGGGACAGTTCCCGAGTCGCGGCTACCACGGAGGTAGATGCGCCCCCGGGTGCCTCTAAAGGGTCCTCGTCCCTAGCACACGGAGCTGAGTCCGCAACCGCTCCCGGGCCCAGGCTATCTGCTGGCGTCAGGTCAGTCGTCTCGAGGGCTAGTCCGGGGTGATCGCCGGAGTTGCCAGTGGCCACATCAAGGATGGCCGAGTCGGCGACGGTGACAGCCGCCACTGTCCCTTCGGGTATTCCAGTCATCTTGGTAATGCGTCTCAGGATGGCCTTCGGAGTCGTATACGGCCGGCGTTCAACGGCCGGGGGGCATTGCGTTCCTGCTCCCAGACCTCCCGGGCCAGCCGACGTTCAGCAGCCCGGGCCCGAGTGTTCTCGTACACTAGGAACTCGCGCTCCTCATACTGCAGCGCCCCGGGTCGAACTAAATTCGTCCCCAGGGGCAGCCGATCGGCCTCAGTCAGGGCTGCGATGCGCGTATGAGGCAAGATATTGACCACTGCCCGGGACACGTTCACCACCCGGGCGGCCACAGGGATCTTCCGAGTACTGAAAACGGTCGCCGCGGCTTGCCCAGACATCAAATTCCCGGGGGTCGTGGCTCCCGAACGAGATCGGCAGGTAACGACTTTCGCCCGGGGCAAGAGACATACCTTCATGAGCGGCCACACTAATGGTTGTTCCCAGGCGTTCGTGTTGGGGGCCTCCGACAAGAAGTACCCGCTCTTCGTCGGGTAGCTGAACTTCACCTTCGTTGGCACAGAGCCGTACTCCAGCGGCAACCATGAAATTCATCCCGAGGAGACAATCAATTCCTTGGCCGATGTTGCCGACCCAGATGTCAAAGGTATATACCACCCGGTGGCCCAGGGTTACCATGACATTACACTTGTTGGACACTTTGGTCTTGACTCCGTCGATACCGTTGAGCCATAATTCACCCCGGGACTCCATCTTCAGCTTCAATCTACGCGCGAGATCTAAGCTGAGGATACTGGTGGAGGCCCCGGAGTCAAGCATCAACAAGGTACGGTGGTGGAAAACTGACCCCCGGACCAGCGCCACAGAGCTAGTGCTGTCGTCCCAGGAGTTTTCCTCCCACCATCCGCGGCGTTGCCCCGGACGTAACTCGTATGAGAGTTCGTCCTCGTCCGGGGCTACGTGACTCGTATAGACGGAACCGGTCTTGGGAGGTGATGTGGATGCAATTGACATACATTGTGGATCGTTATAGCCCACATACACGTAGGCGCAGTAGCTTTTACGGGACTTCGGCTCGTCGCGTACTGGGTCCCTACCCAGCGAGCCTAGTTGTTTAACGGTGGCGCATCGTCTTGGCGTAGACATTGCAGCACATCGTCAGGCACCCCCTGGAGCTTACCTCCCTGGGCCAAGCGTTTGATGGTCGCTAGGACCGCGCACTGGCCCGAGGGATGTAGCTTACCGCACGCCTCGCACTCACGGCGGCGGCACAGGTTCGTCGGGTGCTTCCCTCCGCAACGATCACATTTCATCAACCTCCAGCACTCGTCCCGAGAGTGTCCTGAACGTCCGCACTCTGGGCAGACGGGTAGTGGCGGCGGCAATCCCGGGGTTCCCCGGGGACGGCCGTCCGATCCGTGTGTCCGATCCCGGGAACGCTCATCCCGAGGATGGGGTCCTCGAGAAACTTCCGCCCTGAAGGCATCTTCCCGTTTGGGCGAGCTCACGTCGGAATCCTTGTCCCCATCGTCATACTGGTAGCCATAGGCGCTGGCCATATCATCGTCCCATTGCAACCGCTGGGATGGTGTAGTTTCCCCTTCTGTGGGGCCAGTGGCCAAGTACGCTGCAGACACTTTCGCAGCCGGCGTCGCTCGGGGTGCCGCCCCGGAACCGATTCCCTGGGGTTTGTAGCGTCCAAATTGTACATCGTTCCCGGGCCTGCGGCGCAATCCCCGCTCCATCTCCTCGACCTGACGCAGGGTTTCTTCTAATTCGTCCAACGAGGAGTAGATTCGACCTTGAAGACTGAGCTGAAGCTCCCGATCGCGGAGGTTCTTCAGGAATTGATTGAGGTGTCGACGACACCCCGAGAGTGACTGATAGTCCACGTTGGCCTTGACCGCAGCGGCATTCAAACGCCACAAGAAAGTCCTCGGGGTCTCCCGGGGATCCTGCTTTAGGCGAAGGTACCTCTCGACTGGAGACTCCGTTGACCGGCAGAATTCTTTGGCGAACTTGTCGGAGAGCGAACTCCAGCTGTGCCTGACCGCAGCCGGAAGCTGCTGAACCCAGGCCTTGGTACCTTCATTGTGGCTCAGCCGGCTATACAGCCGCGTACAGCGCTCTTGCTCGCGCCATCCTCCCATGAGAGCGGTGTACTGGAACTTGTCCCACCAGAGCCGCCGTTTATCCAGAGGTAAGGTGGGGTCGAACGGCTCGACCGCATCGTAGGCGATGAAGGGTCGGAAGCTCATCATGCCGTATCCCGGGCTCTGGGCATGTCCTGGGTAGCCGCCAGCGGTAGGCATTCCTGCCCCCCCAAGAGAAAGGTTCCCCTTGAGGGGAGAGCTGAGCGTCGATGCCCGCGAAGCTGCCGTTCCAGGTGGTAGCATCACTCTGAGAAGGGGCTCCAGGGAACGGGGCCGGATTATTCGCCGACCATGGATACGGGCCCCCCGCGGATCGGGCTGCGGGGGCACTACTCCAGGGTAATGGCGCTGAGGCGACCGAGGGAACGGCTCCAGACCAAGCGGCTGCTTGGCCTCCGGGAGCAGGTTGATCTCCGTACCCGGGGGCTCCCGGAGCATACGAGCTAGTGGACCGGGATGTGAATACAAGCTTGGGCTCCGTCGATGGATCAGTGCTCGTGTTCGTCGTCGGGGTTGGTGCCCCAGCGATTGCGGCACGCATCTGTGGAGCTTCACCTCGGGTAGTCATGACTGTGCTATGAAGTACCGCGTTTTGAACGCCGGACCGTCCCGGTGGGGGGAGAGCCGGGGGGATGGTGGCGCCCATCCCAGTCGATCTTCCTGCAGTAGTCCTGGCTGTGTCCTGGACGCTGCTGCCCGAGGCACTCCCGCCCGCTGGATTATTCCGGTTCCGTCGCGAACGGCGGGCTCGGGACCCACTGGATCCTGGAGACGGGCTTCGTCCTCGGGGTCGGTTCGCCGCCGCGAGCTGCTCTCGGAGCTGCCGGATTTCCTCTTGCTGAGCGTCGAAGCGTTCGTGGTCCAGCGCCCTCCGGGCGCGCTCCTCTTGAACGCGATGGTACAGCTCCCGTCGCGCGCGCTCTTCTTCTTGTTTGATCCGTTCTGCCGCGGCTTCCGCCCCCGCGATTGCCTCATCCCGCAAACGCTCGGCATCCCGAGAGATAGCTTCCGCTTCCCGGAACGCAGCGTCGCGCTCCTGGGCGATCACTTTATCAAACTGTTGCTGGAGGTCGTCGCGCTCCTGGGCCTGTTGTTCCTCGAGCTGATGAAGCCGGAGCTGGAGCGTGGCGATCTCGGTATCCGCAGCTTCCTTACGCCGGGACTCTTCGATCTCCCGCTTGCGTTGAGTGGACTTCTGCTGCTTTCGTCCCGCCCGGTTCGTGTTGTGTGCCAGCTGCTGGGCCCTCATCGCCTCTTCAAGATCCCGGAGCCGGGAACGTTCCTGCTCTTCCCGGGCTGACATAGCCGCTTGCAGTTCGGAGATTTGACGCTGTGCGTCCAGCAAAGCTGGGTGCGTCACCGTCGGATCGTGTCCTGGACCGGGCAGAGGGATACCTTGACGTGCTCCCGATCTTGGGAATTCCGACTTCATCTCTTCGTGCATCTCGTGGTCCCGGGGCCCGGTAGACGGTGGCGCGGCCGCCCCGGGTGAGGGCGCCTGGACGAAGTCCGGCGGGTACGCGGCGACCGGGACGTACACGGTCTGCTGCTCCGACGTCAGGTCGGCAGTCCCATCTGCGGCGGCCGCCGCCACGAACACACTGGCTGTAGCTCCAGTGGGTCCGAGTCCGGGGGAACCCTGCGAGCCACCATCCGCCGACATATTCTCGTCGGGGGTCAGCATGGGGGCGTCTCCAGAGGCTACACTCGAGGAGCCCACCACTTCCGGGAGCGGTGCGCCCCAGACTCTAGCGCCTTCGTCGGAGCCCGGCCACGATGGAATCGACATCGGTGCATCTAAACTTCCGCGACGGCGTTTGGGTTCCGGGCGGCTGCTGTCCGTCTCAGACCATTCCCGAGGCCGGACCTGGGCCAAGCCGAGTCTGGTCACCACGGCCACTCCCAGAAGCTCTTGTTCTTCAAGAGTCAGCATCAGCGCGTCCCCATCGTCTTCCACCGGGAACGTGTCTGTGGCTTCGGGATTCAAGGTCTGGAACGGGGCATCTTCTCGTCGGACACTGAACTTACGCCCCCGGGCGATTTGATCCCAGGCGTCTTGGCTATTGACGAGAAGGTGGCGAAGGAACAGCGCATCCGACATGAACCGCGCGTCGCGAGCCTTGAAGAACCCCGGATGCAGCGACTGTCCCCAGGACGGGAGCAAGTTGACGAAGGCGAACCCCGCGTCGGAGAGCATGGTCTGCAGAATGGCGATTCCGAGACGTAGTCCCGGGTGCCATTTTCAAGCCAGAGGATGTTGAAATCGACTTGCCTTGCTTGGTGATCGGATACCACCGGCAGGCACAGACATTCTCCACTGAAGCTGGCGACCCAAGGACGTTCCGGATCCCCGGACAAGCTGACTTCCCGCAGGTACCGGATCGTCTCCTTGATCTCCATCACCAATTCCGCATCGGCCAGTGACGACGCTCCGGGTAGTACGGGTCCGGAGGTGATATCACCCCCGGGCCCCGGGACCTCCATCGCATGACTTGGGCACAAGCGTACTCGCGTTGCTGCGGCCTGGGCATCTGGGTCTGTGCCACCAGCGTACCATCAGTTGGAGTGCCGCGTGCCGAATCCATGACTGCTGCTACTTGAGGATGAAGCTCGTACGTCGGGTATGGAGTTCCTGGGGCTTGATTCCCCGAAGATTCCGAGGTCATCAGAGCGTGGGCGTCCGGCGCGGTCCCGGGACTAGCCAGCGCTTGTGCGTCAGCGTGGGTGGTGAGTGTCCCCACCGAGTTTGTGTCTGCGTTCCCGGGGGAAGCAGACAAG
>JAHWLF010000520.1:0-13345 GCA_024679295.1 Phytophthora parvispora
TGGTCCGTAGACCACTGGACCACCAGGGGGCCCGTTAAATAACGAAAGCAGATGTGTACTCACATGTGTAAAATAACCTGTTGACCACTTTCACTGGCAACAACGGTATGCGTGAGTTTCATATTGTCAGAACAATCTGGAAGGGATTGTGTATTTGAAGTTTTTTAGCTTCTTTGCTTTGAGTTTCTATTTACATGTACATGTGCATGTACATGAACAACAACAATGGAAGCCCTTTTTTGGATATTTGGATAAATTAGTTAAATACTAAGAATAACAGTTAGACATTGACACGTGGGAGCCGAGAGAAATGCTCCATACACAGTTCTGCGGCTTTCGGGGAAAGATTCTAGGCGTAAAACATGTATTAACTTGACTACATGTATTAACTTGATTAAAAGGCCCAGACCATGTGGGCATCCCAAGATACGCTGGCAGCAGGAGTACACAACTGGATGGGACAGCCGCTTGTACACCGGGAACACCATTCAGGATTTCTGGAGGGCTGTACGGCAATTGAAAACGAACATCCCCAATCTCATTCCGCAATTTCCTCGGCAAACGACAAACTCCCCAAAGGATACTAACGAACAGCAATGCGCCTCACTTACTTTGTCGCCGTCGTCGTTGCCGCCACTCTCCACGCCAGCGGCGCGCTCGCAGCCACCACCACCAAGGACTCCAACCAGGCCGCGATTTCCAACGTGGCATCAGCAGACATCGTTCACTCACTAGGTGTTACGGAAGAGAATGGCGGTCGAATGTTGCGCAAAGGAAACAAGGGTGCTGGGGAGGAGGAGATCGAAGAAGAACGGCTGAGTTTGGGAGGTTTTCGCAAGTGGCTTAAACAACAAGGGGAGTACCTGAAGGTGAGCGCGAAAAAGCGCTGGCCCGGCACCCACGAGTACAAGATTTACCGCGAGTATAAGCAGGGGAAACGAAATGCGGAGGCGTTCAGGAGACAACAATCCGCTATCCGCGCCGGGTTCGAATGAGCTGGAAATCTACAAAAACCGAGTCCGCTTTCGATGGATAGTTTGGCCAGAATGCTCATGTAAGGCACGAGCTTTGGCAAGCTAATACATGAATCAAACAACGTTACTTGTAGCCTGTGCAGTTATTATACCTTTTCTACTGAAGTGGAGATCGTGACACCAGTAGTAGATCACAGAGGAGATGAAGCGCACCAGTCGTTTAGACAGATTCCAAATGCAAGCATGTACTGTAGAACACTATTAGGTAGCTCAATAATGGCATTGTGGCCATCTTCTAGTTCACACCTTTGTCAGGCTGCAATTCGCTGTTTGCCTACGTCGACAAGGCGTTAAAATGAGCGTGTACGACGTAGTTGTCCGACAATGGATGCTCAAGTCTTCGCTGATCGTTTACACCGGTTTGGGATCCTCACATGTTGTCCAGGGTTGCGCACTCTCGAGATCATCACAGCTGCCTGCGATCCAAGACAACATGGAACTCCTCTGCGGCAATGGGCGCTGAAAGCTGGCAGAAAATCACGGAGCCGACGTTGTGTATCACCGCATAGAATGTTGGAGCTTGCTGAGGTTGTCGTTGTTTAGCGGGGAAATTGTATACAAAGGGTGCAAATTGGTGAGTTGGTATCAAGCCACGATGGATACGATCGAATAGCTGCCGCAACAACAACAACAACAACAGCAGCAGCAGCAGCAGCAGCTTCCACCAGCGACCACCCACTTTTTTTACGTTGTGGTGTCTGTAGATAAGACCTTTCACACTTTCACGCTAGGCCCGCAGGTATGAAACTGGGCCACATAGCACCTTGAGCCTCTCCATGCCTGCATACTCGAGAAATACAGCGCATCCCTCCCCCCTGAGCCTTTGGCAACTTCAGCAATGACCACATTTCCATCCAAGAAAGGAACCTTTCCAGCGTAGCACGGGAGTATGCCGTTGAGCTCGGTATTGTAGAGCCCCATATTCGCCCACGATATGAACACCAGATCTTGTCCGAGGATGTACTTGGTGCTCACTATGACGCGTGATAGATGCTGCTATCCAGCAACGAACTCAATGAAGCACTCTACGAGCGAGTTTGGTCAGGGTGGTGATGTTAAACCTTCGCCATCACCTCCAGGTTCTGGGCAGAGTTTCTCCTTGTTGTTGGCTGACAAGGCAACGAAGACGCAGTTGCCGATGTAGTTCACCGAGCAAAGGCGGATCTAGTTGTCATAGAGTAATCACACCAGTTGTAATTCGAACCCCCTGACCATCGTCTCGAGCTGGTGACATGAACACAACAAAGAGCGCCGTGATGACATCAATGGTACTGACGAATGGTGGCTCTGTGACCGATTGGTTCCCTCCAGCATTTGCCAGTGCTTTGAGCTTGGTCATGTTTTTCTGGGAGACGTGGATGGTATGCTGCGTGGTGGCTCGTAAATCGGAGACCAGGATGGTTTCTCCACTTGGAGGAAGCACCATCTTTACTGCTGGATGTGGTTTTTGTGATACTCGCCCCGTTCCGGAGAGTATGTGTCGGTCGTCGTTGATTACGAGTCAATCTTCCTTGGCTGCTCTGTGCTAGCGTTGTCCCCACGCTCTCATGAACGCAAAAGAGATCTTCGCCGTCCATCAGTGTATGGTTCAGCATGATTCCGGTGGACACTCCATCGTCGGCTAGAGGAGTGCACCGGATTGCGATCGTCTAGGTCTGTTCCAGCTTCGAAGGCATGAAAATCCACTCAAGCGATTCTACCACCTCATCCGAGGTCATTCAATTCCTCGGCTGTTGCTCGAAGTGGAGACCTCCTGCACCTAGTCGTCGTGTCTCGGCAGTCTTCAGTACACTCATACGACCAGAGGCAACATCAATTTGCGCCTGTCCGATCAAAACTCTGTAGTCTTCATTCGCCAGATCCTGGAAAGAGGCGTTCCGGTCTCCTGCCATTAGTGTGGTCCAAACGACGAATATACACACGGTGGAATGAGGTCTATTGAGATTCATGTAAATTACCACTCTTTGACAGGTTCATGTTTGTCTCTTAGAGTGTCGAGCGTAAAGTTTGTTTGTCATCGAGGTATATCACCTGAGCGAAAAGGTTCTTAAGCTTCTCCATGGCAGTGGATTCGAGGAAAACCAACACATCTACTCCAGGAGTGCCCTTGGGTGCCTCGGTGATAATAACAAAGCCGTCGAATGGCAGCGGGGGAACGGATACGAACCACGGACGAGTGCCTTCAAATTCCGCGTCGTACATGCCTGTGCGAACCCACGACGTGAACATGATGTCGGGCCCAAAGACGAAGTTAGTAGCAGGCTGCACAGCCAGCAGATTGGTCTGGCTGGTCATGAAATTGATCGCGTCTTGTAGGTATTTGTCATCACTGGCACGAATGGAGCTGCGTACACGTTGAGCCAGCTTTGTCAGCGTCGAGGTGGATACGACGCCACTTTCGCCGTCATCAGACCGCAGTTCCGCTGCGTTGTATGATGATAGTGCGCTGAAAATGACGTTTCCTGCATAGTTTGCAGGCAGCGGTGGATTCAGGCGACGGCGAGCATTCACCGCCGTGGTAACTTTTACATCTTGGCCGTGTCGTCGCGCTTGAGAGATGAGCGCAGTGAACAGCGCCGTAATGGCGTCAATGGTGCTTACGTACGATGGATCTGACGGTCCAACCTCCTCTTCTTGACTTGCCACGTCTTTCACCCTTTTCATCATAGCTGGACTGAAGTGGAATCGATGCTGCGAAGTTGGCGGCGGCACTGGAGTAGGCGAAGCTGCTGAAGTTTCGGTATCATTGGCTGCAGGTTTCATCTCGACGACTTGGAATTCCGGGTGAGCCTGCTCAGCTGGAGACCCGAAGCCTCCGAGCAAGTGCCGGTCGTGGTTGATCACCAAGCGTTCGTCCTTATCCACCCCACGGTAGTGCTGGCCCCACAAAGTCATGAACGTGAACATGCCTTCTCCGTCCAGCAATGTGTGACTGGCGTCCACACCGATGACGAGTCCTCCGTCCGATAGCAGCGTTGCCTTCACGCCAATAAGCTCCGTCGAACCTCGCGGCGTCGGCATCAGTTGCCACGGGAGTGTCGCCATTGCCTCCTCCATCGTGATTGAGCTCTCTTGGTTCGCCTCGAAGCGAATACCCGCAGCACCCGCTCGTCGTGCCTCAGCTGTCTGCTTCACGCTTACAGCGCCAGTCTCGGAATCCAAGTGCAGCTCGCCGATCAAAATGGGGTAGTCCCCGTCCACGAGAGTGATGAAAGAGCTCTTCAGCTTGCTGACGTCGTAGGCGGCGGAACTCGATGCTGGACATGGGAAAATGTACAGGAGCATGACTCCGAGCTTGTGCATCATGGCGTCCAGCGGGGACAGCGGTAGAAAGCGCTCCTTGCTGCAGTCATCGCCTGCTTGATCAATCAACGCGGTCGTCAAGAGCTCTTCGGCCTGCGTGGGTGGCATGTTAACGTCCTCCAAGTGTTCTCGTGGAGAGAGGAATGCACAATGATAAGTCCAGGATAGGAGCTCCTCGACGAGCCTCCCCTTTCACCGCAAGCATAAGTATCGTCGTGTGCTCTCGTCCGTAAACACGGCAAATCGCTGGGCTCCTTCGCGACAGACTGCAGGCTGCATCGGTCATTTTCTAGCACGAAAATTTCTCTTTGAGCTGAGCTTCCACATTGCTCTCAAACGAAGCGCGGGGAACGGACGAGCCACCCTCCAGCATCCAAATCAACTTCTTGAATTCAAGATCGACTATCAGATAGCAAAATGGCTTGTGTATTTGATGAAGTTCACTCAACCTGCTACAAGCCAGGCCTGGCATGATGAGCCGTCTTCACTTCATTGGTCAGACTTGGTCTTGGAGGTACTCCACTTTAGCGCACAGGCTCATGAACTTCTTCATCGTGGCGGATTCCAAGCAAACGAGCACGTCCAGACCTTCAGCGCCTCTGGTAGCTTCCGTGATCAGCACGAATCCGTCCATGCACTGAACGCGAGGAATCGACGCGTACCAAGGCCGCATCCCTCCGAACTCGGCATCGTACAGCCCCATCTTCGCCCAGCATGTGAACGCGACGTCCGGGCCGCAGAAGAAGTTGACGTTGTCGTTGATGCTCGACAGACCGGTTTGGTTGGACAGGAACGCGATGGTATCGCGCATGAACTCGCTGTCACGCGCCAGAATCGATGAGCGGACTCGGCGAGCGACACGCGACAGCGTTGAAGCCGGCACCACATTCTGACTGTCGCTCGGGAGATCATTCCTGCTGTACGATGAAATCGCATGGAAGACAGCATTCCCGGCGTAGTTTTCCGGCAGCGGTGGATCGAGTCTTGTTCGTCCATTCACTGCAGTTGATACTCGAAACTCCTTCCCGTGGCCACGAGCTTCAGTGATGAGAATGGTGAACAGAGCGGTGATGGCGTCGAGCGTGCTGGTGTACGTAGGTTGCGCGCCGTTCATGTGGCTGGACCCAATGCCTCCTCTCGTACCATTCGAGTGTGTATCTTGCTTAACGTGTGTGGCCGAGTTTGCTGCGTTCTTGAGCTTTGCCATGGTCTCTGGCGATAGATGGAAGACATGCTGAGAGGTTCTTGGTGGAGTTGCAGCAGCTTTAGGCGCTAGCGATCCATCCTCTCGGCGGACGAGAGGCTCGGCTGGTACAATCTGGAATTCAGGGTGCGGAAGACGAGAAGCTGCTCCGTTTCCTGAGAGCAGGTGCCGCTCATGGTTGATAACCAGTCGATCTTGGTTGCCGACGCCGCTATAGTGCTGTCCCCATGCCCTCATGAACGTGAGCGTGGCTTCACCGTCGAACAAGACGTGGCTACAGTCCACGCCGATGGTCATCCCTCCATCTGCGAGAATCGAGCCCTTCACGGCGATGATCTCCCCACCAGTGCGGGTCCTTGGCATAAATTCCCACGACAGCGAGGCTATCGCGTCGTCTGTTGTCTGGGAGCTAGCCGAGTTCATCTCAAAGCGGATTCCGCTGCCACCTCGTCGTCGGGCCTCCGGGCTTTGCTTGACACTGACCACGCCAGACTTTTCGTCGACGTCAAGGGTTCCGACGAGGACAGGGTAGTCTTCATCCACTAGGGAGACGAACGAATGACGAAGCTTGTCGAGGTCGTAAGCGGCGGCAGTTGATGAAGGAGGAGGGTAAATGTAGAGAATCACCACGCGATACGTGTTCATGACGGCGTCCATCGGCGACATCGGGATGAACACATCGCCTTCGACATCGAGTGGAGTGAGGACGTTGACCATGATTGGAGAGAAGTTGCTGGTGAGTTCTTGCTGGAGGTTCCCGCAATTGATCCCCGAGAGAGGGAATTGGAAAGTGATCGCAGCCAAAGCGTTGAAGACCGCCAGTAGTGCTGCCGTAGAAGCTGCGAAGACGCGGTCTCATCAACTCATCAAACCCGTCGGATCAATCTGGGTTGTCCTGCATGCAAAGTGAAGCATTATCAGAACTGTACCACGTAACTAGGTCGACAATTACGTCGTTGTGGAGACTTCCACATCACTACGTGAATAGTATCCAACTCTAGTACGTACTACATTCTACTTGGCTTCATGAAATCATCCTACTCTCGTCATTACGGCTGCATCCAAGAACTCGATCCGGCCCGGTCTCGCTCTATTCGTGAAGGTATGACACCCCAGCGTGCAGCTCTTTCAGCTTCTCCATGGCGGTGCATTCGAGAAAGACATTAACGTCAATGCCAGCATCACCTATAGTGGCTTCTGTGACGTGGACAAAACCATCGACTGGGAGCGGAGGAAGTCCCGAATACCACGGGTGGGCACCAGCGAAGTCGGCATCGTACATTCCCATGTGCAGCCACGACGTCAGAATAATGTCGGGGCCAAACAGAAAGTTGGAGCCTGGCTGTATGGAGGACACATTCTTCTGCTCCGCCATAAAGTTGACAGCGTCCCGCAAGTAGGCGTCATCGTGCTTGAGGATTGACGCTCGAATGCGTCGGGCCACTTTCGCCAGGGTAATGGGGGATACTTCTCCATCTTGGTTGCCCTCGCACTGAAGCTCGCCGTTCTTGTGAGCAGACATCGCGTAGAAAGCAGCATTGCCTGAGTAGTTGTCGGGAAGTGGCGGTTGCAGTCGACGTCTAGCGTTCACCATAGTGATAGCACGAACATCTTGATCGTGGCCACGGGCTCGGGTCATCAAAAGTGTAAACAACGCCGTTATGGCGTCGTTTGTGCTTACATACGACGGTGGCTTCATGGTTTTGGCATCAGTGGCGAGATTCTCACTGGAGTTTCCATACGTCGCTACCTCCTTGATCTTCCTCATCATGTCAGGAGTGAACCGAAAGCGGTGTCGAGCTGTCGGTGGGTTAGTGTCAGCATTATTTCCACCCGCAGAATCAGGTGCATACTCGGAATTCTGAGTGAGGCCACATTGATGGGGCACCAGTTGCGCTCAGCCAGTGGCGATCGTGGTTAACAGCAATTCGATTCTCCTTGACGACACCGTTGTAGTGATGTCCCCACATTTTCATGAAGGTGAACATCGCTTCACCGTCGAACAGAGAGTGAGTGGCGCGAAGCCCAATAGCCAGACCCCCGTCTGACAGCAACGTGCCTTTCAGACGGATGAGCTCCGTTGGGTCTCTCTCAAAGGGGATAAATTCCCACGAGAGTGTCTCCATGGCTTGTTCTGTGGTCATCGAGCTCTCTGGATTCGTCTCGAATCGGATTCTGGCGCCTCCTTCTTGTCGCGCATCTGGTGTTTGCTTCACGCTGACGGTGCCAGAACTAGGATCGATGTGCAGCTCACCGATGAAAATGGGGTAGTCTTCATCCACGAGAGTGACGAAGGAGCGTTGTAGTTGGTCGAGATCGTACGAGGTTTTACTGGACTTGGGAGGTGGGAAGATATACAAACCCGGCAGCTCGAAAATGTGCATGGAGGCGTCGACAGTGGACAATGGCAACAGAACGTCGTCGGGTTGGGTGGTTGCCATGGTTTCTTGCTGTATTCACGACGAGGGGAAATGATTTGTGAGCGTGGTGGGAAACTTCGGCAGACCCCGACGTACAGAGTGAAGCCATTTGTTTCTTTGCGGTCTGGTCACGCACGTCCATCGCCATGTGGGGCTCCGAAGCATTCCTAAACGCTCTAGGCAGGTGTTAGCGCGTCACTTACGGTGTTCCCACCGCGTAGATTCAAATGGAGTGAATAGTACGGCCCCAGGTGCGTTCAAAATGGTTCCGCAAGGAACCTTATGGGCAAACAATTAGGGGATTCTTGGTAAAGCTGTAGATAATTTCAATTTGCATACCCCACCTCTGGGGCACCTTCTTGGGTTTCTCCATGTCTTCGGAAGCCTTTATCAAGCTATTGGAACTGTCCACAGCACTTCAGTCTCTACTTCCTAACGAGCGTGCGTAGTGCACCACCCTACACACTCGTTTAGCCATGAAGATACTTCACGTCTTGGAACATCTTCTGCAGTTTCTCCATGGATGTGCACTCGAGGAACACGCCCACGTCAATTCCATCACCTCCCTTTTGAGCTTCCGTGATCATGACGAAACCATCGTAGCACGGTAGTTTGGGAACGCACGCATACCAAGGCCGCGTGCCGTCGAACTCCGCGTTGTACATGCCCTGGTGCACCCACGACGTGAACATGAGATCCGGCCCGAAAAAGAAGTTCGTGCCGACTTGTACAGCCGACATGTTGCTCTGCTCAGTCAGGAAGTCGATGGCGTCCCGCAGATAAGCGTCGTTGCGTTCGAGGATCGAGGCACGCACACGTCGAGCCAACATCCCGAGTGTAGCTGGCGAGACCACGTCTTCTTCGCCTTCTTTAGGCTGCAATTCGCCGCTCGTGTAGGTCGACAAGGCGTTGAAAATGACGTTCCCGACGTAATTATCCGGCAACGGTGGGTCCAGTCTTCGTCGAGCGTTTACTCCTGTTGTGATCCGCACATTTTGTCCGTGGCCGCGCGCTCGCGAGATCATGACCGTGAACAGCGCCGTGATGGCATCTGCAGTGCTCACGTACGACAACGCTGCATCCTCAGCAGTCGACGATCCACCGCGCGTCGCCACGTCCTTGATTTTCTTCATCATCCGCGGGGTGAAGTGAAACAAACGATGCGTTGTGGGCGGTGGCGCTGGTGCCTCGCCTTTCGCTTCAGCTTCAGCTCCAGACTCAACGTCCACCACTCGAAACTCCGGGTGTTGCATGGTGGACGGAGCCCCGGTTCCCCTCAACAACTGCCTGTCAAGACACACCTCCAGTCGATTCTCCTTCTTCACCCCGCTGTAGTGCTGCCCCCACACCGTCATGAAGGTGAACATTCCCTCGCCGTCCACCAGCGTGTGGCTGGCGTCCACCCCGACCACCAACCCCCCGTCGGACAGCAGCGTGCCCTTAACACACATGAGCTCCGTCTTGCCTCGGGTCTTGGGCATCAGGTCCCACGACAGCTCCTGCATCGCCTGCTCGGTCGTCTTGGGGTTCCTCGGGTTCGTCTCGAAGCGGATCCCCGACGCCCCTTTCAGTCGCGATTCCGCCGTTTGCTTCACGTTGTCCAGCCCTGTACTGGGATCGACAAACAGTTCCCCAATAAAGATTGGGTAGTCCTCGTCCACAACGGAGACGAACGAGAGCCGCAGCTTGTCGAGGTCGTAGGGACATTCGAAGGACGGCGGGAAGATGTAGAGGATCACGAAGCCGAAGTTGTGCATCACCGCGTCCATGGGTGACAGAGGCAGCAAAACGTCGGAGGTTGTGGGCGTTGCCATTGTTTTAGAGGTGGATTGAGTCCCAAGGTACGAATTAAAGAGTGGAGCTGCAGAGCTAGCGGCAACGGTCTCCGATAAGTGTGCCGCCGCTAGAAACGTTGCGCTCCTGTTCCTTGCGGCCGCATATGTCATCGACACCAGCAGGGGAAGACTTTTGGAGAACACGATGCGGCTACTACCCACTTCAACTTCGTGTTAAGCTGCCCTGGGGTTCTTGTGCACGTCTGCAAAGCTGCTAACTGGCAGAAGCGGTTGATACAATACGTCATTCTTGTCGTGGTCGACCAAGCTGCTCTGGGGTTCTTGTGCACATCTGCAATGCTGCTAACTGGCAGGAGTGGTTGATACAATGCGTCATTCTTGTCGTGGTCGACATGTTGCTGCCGCACGAACCAGGCGAGGAAACTGGAGCTCATAACGTCGGTCAGCACTTGCACCGTCATCTGGAACGTCGTCCATGAATGTGCTGCACTCGCGGGCCACATACTTTTCGATACAGCACCGAACAGGAACCACAAGTGGAGCACCAGTAGCAGCACCCAGCACACCAGCGCTTGCTTGGCTGCTCGCTTGCTCGTCAGCGTCAGTGCTACTACTCCGTTGGTACCGCAGTAAAACAGCAATGCAGCCCACGCCACCAGCGGAGTTTGCCCACGCTGAACAATCGCCAAGCACAGCGCAACCAGAATGAGATACACCGACAGCACAGCGAGCAACGCGTACGCGAACCTGGTGGCCACCAGTTTTTCCCACGACGACAACGCCCAAACTTGCATCTCGATCATAAGATGATTCCTGTGTCCTGTACTGGTAAAATTCAAAGTGCTAAGAAGGTAGTGGCCTGAATTGACTTCGAGATTGAGACTCTGGGACGTGACAACAGACCACATATTGCACATCAAATTATGCCTCTTTCAGGTGCAGTTAAGCATAGCACAAGTTGTGCTCCAAGCAGCTAATACGATCAGTTCAAACGCAGTTCGATTCACCCTCTGCTCAAAACGAGACCACAACCCAGCCTACAAGCGTCTCCTAACTGTAAGTTGGCCATCCCAAGGGCGGCCCAACGGCAAACGTCCACGCTACACAGGATCTGCCAAGGTAATGATATGGCGGCCGTTGTTGAAGCTACCTAAGGGGTTGATGCATGTAGAGCGTTGCCATAGAGTTCACGGCGTTGCGGGCAAGTCCAAGATGCTCCCTTGAACTGGTACTTGAAGAAGTCGGCGCACTATAGGTACATCTTCGAACAGCGAAATACCTTCCATGAAAGACCGACCAAGCAACTGGCACAACGCAATTCCCGCGTCCCCGGTGACATCTAGAGCGAAATGTGGATGATCCCGTGGGTTGTCGTTGTTGCTGCTATTGGATCAGCTCTCGCCACCAGCGACACTTGCTCCGTTTTCCAGATTCACACGACGATCCAAGCAATTGATGGCGTGCTGTCGAGCGGTGACTGTGCAGACTACGCGAGCAATGGCTCGACGCTGGAAGTGCCTTGTGCTGCTGCAAGTTGCGTTGGACTCGTGGAAGATTTGGTCTCGAAGCTGCCGAACTGCACACTGGCTGCCAGTGACAACGGCGGTGCCAGTGTCAACAAGAAGGTGGAGTTGCAAGACGCACTGGGCGAATGCAGTGCCGACTCGAGCTCCTCGATAAGCGTGGAGGCTGTAGCCACGTCGACAAATGGGGCTGCGACGTCGGCCACTTCTGCGTCGGCAGGTGAATGCACGAGTGCGGAAGCGAGTACGATATCACAACTGTATTTGAAAGCAGCGGAGTCGTCGGCTTGTGCCCAGTACTCTTCGACGGACGAATCGGGCTCGATGGTCTACGTTAATGCCCCTTGTTCCGCTACCCAGTGTGTGTCGGTCATAGAGACGCTGGTGGGCCAGCTTCCGGACTGCTACTGGGACGGAGCGAACCTGAAAGAGGACGTGCTGGAGTCGCTTGGTTCATGCACCGGAGTTGATTCTTCGACTTCGGTCTCGTCCAGATCTGCGAATGAGTGCTCGGACACCGAAGTCTCTAGCTTAACGCACCTGATCAATTCTATTGTGACCAGCGCCGCGTGCAGCTCATACGTGATCTCCACGTCGACGGAATGGTACATTTCTGTGCCATGCACAGCGACTTCGTGCCTCAGCACCCTGGCAGATGTAGTTCGCCAGATGCCAGACTGCGACTTCGAAGGCGTGAATTACAAGGGTGAATTGGGCCTACAGCAAAGTTCATGCCCTAGTGGCGGAGGCAGTTCTGGCGGCGGTAGCTCCAGGGACAGTTTAACAACTCAAGAGCCAGGGACAAGTGTCAACTCGACAGGTACGAGCGGGTCTCACTCGTCCAAGCACTACGTCGCCTGTTTGTCGCTGTTGTTTTTTGCAGTTGTTGTTGTCGCCACGGAATACTAAAGGAAAAGATGGTTTCGTTACGCAGCTTCGCTCTCACATGTATGTAATCGACATGGACTCTCCACAGTTGTAGAACTAAAACGCAACAGCAAAGATGAACGTTGCCACACCGAGAACAGTACTGGACATCGCCATTCCGATTGCTGGTGCTGCCGAAGACCCCGCCGCCGTAGCAGGAGGAACCGTGTTCGCAGTGATCTTGTCGCTCGTGGTGGAGCCCGTCGTCGTGCTTGTCGAGGGTGACGCCGTCCTCAACAGCGACGACGAGGATGAGGACGCTGTCGTGAGCGCCGAACTCGACGAGGAACCCGTCGCGAGCGTTGATGACGAGGCCGTTGCCAACGCCGAGCTGCTCGACGTGTCCGTGAGGACTCCGGACGTGTCGATCGTCCCGCCGTTGCAGTAGTCGACGGCCGACTGCAGCCCTTGCTTCAGGTTGACGCCGCCCGTGGAGCAGTCCGGGAACTGGTCGAGCATGTCGGACATGAACTTGAGGCAGGCCGAGTTGGAGCAGTAGTCCGAGGCCGTGAGGTCCGTGGTCGACGTGACGTCCGGGCACGCGGCCATGCCGTCCGACGCGGCCGAGCTGTAGATGTTGGTGATGGTGGTCAGCTCGTCCGTCGTGCACTCGGCCGCGCCGACAAGAAGTCTATCCATGGTTGCAGCAGCCACGAACACAACTAGAGTGGAAACCTTCATGACGAAAGATGGATTGAATGAAGTTGAGCTTTGACTCTGAGGAAGCGAATTGGAAAGTGGCGATCAAGCAGAGGAGGGTGAAGGCCGCGAGATACGCACGCCCCCATGAACCTGGGTTGACGCCCGACATCCACGCGAACAGTGAAAACTCTACGGCAACAACTGGCCATTGAATCAAGCAACGCTAGACACGCTTCCGAGCCAAACCGCCACTTCGGTGGTAATGGGTACAGTTCAACCAGGTATTAAAAGTGGCTACATCTGGAAGTGTACCACACTTAATCTACGTGTCCCACACATAACCCTTTTAAATTCGTTCATTTGGCGCCAAAAAGCTGCCATTTTAACCATGGCATCTCGCGGGTGGGAGCGCGACGAAGACTTGGCTCCGCGCGACAGCAGCGCCGCGGCCGCCGCGGAAGCAACCGGCGTAGCAGGTAGCCAAGACGCAGGTGGC
>JAHWLF010000521.1:0-13332 GCA_024679295.1 Phytophthora parvispora
ATAGCGTATCAAAATGATAATGGTATTGAAGCCCGTAATCCATTGAAAAAATTGCGATGGTGGGATGGAATTTCAACCCGTACAATGCATGTTGGAACAACCATTAAGACGATGATGACACATACTTCCGTAATACATTTTCATACATTTAGTGTAGGTCTTTGTCATTGGAGGTCGCTGCATGGATTTGATCAATTTTCTACTGCTTAATTAATCGGTATACGTGCAGTTTTAGTGCGCGTTCATACCGCACACGTGCTCCATACAGTACGCACGGCGCAAAGCTCCTGGTGGTCGGGAAAATCTGTGCCACGTCAATCCAGCATCGCCAAGATATTAAAAGGGATGTGACAGGATCTGCTGCCAAGTAAGAACGCTCCCTGGCACCTCAATTTGATTTCATGGTGTACTTAGCGCGACGACTCGAACCAACCAACAAAAACGATGGTTGCCAGCACACCTGAGCTGCTACAAACCGCTTCATTCTATAATTTTCTGCTGAGCAACCAAGTCCACCTCCAAGCCCTCCATAACCAACCAACCAGTCATGCATGTCTGCTACGCTCTGCTAGTTGCTGCGACCTCCCTCCTCATTGCTAGCGATGCCGCCCTCTCGACAGCTACGGACTCGCTATCCGCAGCGGAGGCGTCTCCTGGCACCGCCCAGCTCACCCACGCTGCAACCAACAGCAAACGACTCCTCCGGAGCTACACAACCGTCGGCGACCGCCCAGCTCACCCACGCTGCAACCAACAGCAAACGACTCCTCCGGAGCTACACAACCGTCGGCGAAGAGGAGGAGGAAGAAGAGGATGATGATGATGATGATGAGGTCGACGCCGACGACGAGGAACGAGGCAGAGGGCTGTTCCTGAAGTTCAAGCTGGACAAGGCCGAGTTCAACCCCGATAAAGCCCAGAAACTTTACGGGCGGTGGGCCAAGGCTGACAAGAATTTAGATCGAGTCGCCGCCAGATTGAATGTGGACCCGAATGGAGCTTTCAACCAGAAGTATGCCAATCTGTACATGGGCTACAAGCTGCACCTGGAGAAGATTGGCAAGACGTTTTAACCCACGAGAGTGCCAGCTACACGCATAGCGTAGCGCAGTCGGTTAGGGTTGAGCGGTTATCATATCGTTTTAATGAAGTCCTCTTTCACAACCATACCCGGGTATGTTGTTTCGTATTTCAGTTCATTGGTGCCACTTTACCCATAACTTCTCTGAAAATGCCATTCCGCGGACTCGAAGGACCTCTGACAGAGGAATGGCAGTCTGTATGTGGACTACAAGCTGTACCTGGAGATTATCACGTCGTTGAAACGCTAGGTATGGCGGTGGGTATCGCCAGGAAGCGTGATAATTTCTCTTGCAGCTTGCATGAGCGGTTATCATATCGTTTAACGAAGTCCTCTTTCACTGGGTATGCAGTCGTTTAGCTACCTTCCTTGTTCACTTCATGTTGTTTCGTTTCGCCTTTAGTTTGTCGATGTCGCTTAAAATCCCCGAAGACGCAAGGACGTTGTCAGTGGTCGTCTTCATCCAACCATGTGCGATGCCCAAGGCTGCTGCTACGTGTGTGCGCATTTTGTTTGTCTTTCGTATCTGTAGCACATTTACTAAAAGTTTTGTACAAAATTACATTTCAACGAAGACAGCCGATTGGCTGAACCGAATTGCCTAAATCTTTTGGCGCCAAGCAAAGATGCCGGGGCCCAAGCGCGCCTTCGTGGCGCTGCAGGACCGCTTCGTGAGCTCCCTGGCGGTGGCTTGCTGCCCCACTATGGACCTTGTCGCAGTGATCACGCTCGACCACCACCTGTTGGTCCACGTGCGTTTAATATCAACGATTCTTCCCAATATTACAATTCCAAATAGTCCAGTCAATAATCGACTAAACTTTGCGTTACGTATCCTTATTTCCCCAGCGCACAACTTCGTGGCAAAAGCTAATGCACATTAAGCCGTCGGACGTCGGCTTGGAGATGGTGGCGCTGACCTGGAGACCCGACGGACTGCAGCTCGCTGTCGGTTGTGACGAGGGAGACGTCGCAGTTTTCGAGATCGAGTCGGGGGAGATTGTTCCAGAGAGACGCAGTAATCTCCGCCACGAGCATTGCATCACCGCAATGCATTGGTCTCAGACCAGTGAACTCGGGACTCCAAACCCCAACTCCAGCAACAAACAACGCAGTCGCAAGGGTTTTTGGGCCCCCGAAGATGGTTGGGGGGCGACATCTCAGTCGAAGACACGGTTTCAACGTCGGTCGTCGAGATTTCTTGCGGGTCACAATGATGGAGTGCCGGGTGAGGATACGGTGCTGGTCACTGCTGACCAACGTGGCTTTGTCGCTCTCTGGTGGATGGGGAGAGTGCTGCTTACGAGAATTGATGTGAGCGCGCATTTTTCGGAGGAAGAGCATCGAGCTTTGGGGGTAGTAGGATATCAATCTGGTGGAGACTGTAGCAAGTGCTTCCAGATTGAGCGTGTGAACCTGGCACCCGATTTGTCGTCGCTTTTCGTGGTGCTTGCTTTTTCTAGTTGTGACAGTGACCACCAAGCTGGAACGCAAACGAAGCTACACCGCCTTCTAACAATTAATATGGCTGCGGTCCAGCGCATCCACGAGGACGTGACGTTTGTAGCGGACACTGTCGACCGGGTGCAATCTATTATAAATCGAGTTGCAGCTACCGGGAGGCAAATGACTACAGAATGGAAAAATGCCACGAGAGTTTTCGAGCTGAAAATGGGCCTGCTTGGGTCTCTATACGAGAAATATGCCTGTGACGATCCCCCACAAGTCGACATGCTATCTGTAGCCGTGACGGGTATAACACCACCTGCGCTGGCGCAATATTTTGCTCAAGACATTCAGGAAATGGTATGCCATCGCTGTGGAATTTTTTTAGTAGTAAGGATACGATTTCTAACCAGCAAGCTGTGTATTTCAGAGTGTTCATCGCATGCAAAAGGCTCTGGTTAGCGGATGTAATTCGCTGAGGACTATCGTTGACGATCAAATGAAGCAGGACTTGGTCGACCTGATCTTTCTCCTGTCGGAGTTGCGAGGTCGTGCAAAGTGGAACCCGAAATCTTATGCAAGCACGCTCGGAATCACGGACACCGCTCTCGATGATCTTGTTACTATAGCGCAGGATGCACTCTTGGAGATGGAAACTTTAACCCTGGCGCTTCATGAAACTCGCCAAGATTTCGCTTTATTTTTTCAGTGGATCTTAGAGCGGATTCGTGTTCACACAAACTCCAGGGATACACCAGGAGGGAATGCGCAACGAGAAAGACCTATGGTAGACGGTACGAAATCGCTTCTAAACTTGCGGCGCCTTTGTGACTTCTTGCAACATGCAGCAGAAACTGCACAGCATTTTCGGGAGCAACAGCCAAGTCACAGCAAGTTTAAAGTTGAAACAACTTTCGGAAATGCTATATCTCGACAATTGTCTACGAGGCCAGCCCCATCGGGAAATCGAGTTAACAAGAAATCAGAAGGGAGCCTATCCGTACTGAAAAATATGCAAGATCAATGGGTTACTGTGCTAGGTTTGATGGCAACGACCCTCTCAAAATCTACAGTACGAGCAGAAACGGGATGTTTTAATATCGGAAACAGCAATGATATTGTAGTGGAGTCCCACTTTCATTTTCGCGACGCGTTTTGCTCACCGAAGATTGACGTTGCTGACAATGACGATGCAAGTGATGATGAAACTCAAGAAGAGACAATTGACTGGAGCTCATTAACACACTTTGGGTCCGATCAAGAAAACCACGAGAGCCGCAATACGTTACTGATGGGATTTCGTCTGCAGTCAGGTGTTCTGGTGCTGGTGCGGGCTAGTCCAAACGTTGATTCTTTGCACACACACTCTTCGCACCTCCTGTGGAGTGTTGCACGTGTTAGTTTTTCTCATGACGAGTCAATGAAGTCAGTCACATGTCAGGCATTTGACTTTTATGGCGACAAGTTGTCGGGGAAGAATGAGCAGCTTGCGCTTGTGCTCGACCGCGAAATTGGCAATGATATGAACCAAGGTACGATCTGCTGATTTGATGAACAGTTCTGTGAATTGTGTATAACATAGTTCGATATGTTGTGATGAAGAGTGGCTGTATCTACAGGCGTACGATCACGTTGAATTTTCATCTACCAGTAGGGACTTCAAGGTTAGTTATGTCGTGATCTTGGTTACTTTGGCATGGGTTAGCTACATGTAGCAGTCCAGAATCTCGTAAATGTACTGACCGTCATGCTACTCACCTAGGCAATCTTAGAGCATGGACCCACTCACATATTTCGCCTTGACGAAATTCGCGGGAGGGTTGTCACTTCTCCAGCCAAGTCCGGGAGAAGTGAAGCATCTGTAATCGCGACCGCTTCTCGAGGCGTCCTCTGCGTTATACTGCCCCCTAGCCGCTTGAGTATCTTTGACGCAGAAGACAGCGAGGATGATGATGATGAAGACGGAGAAAGTGGCGATGACGAATAGCTTTCAACAAGACTAGAGGGATACTACAGTACATCTCGGTAGATGACGAGCTAATGCGTACAGAAGAAACCTTAATTCGTCACCGTTGGCTTTTGTGCTCTTCCTGATCCTGTACGCTGAACCTGGAATCCGTCCCCGCTCAGTAGCTCGTCAACAAGAGCTGTGACGTCGGTCTTCCGCATAGCCACATAGCGTTCCGAAGGCCGGCGTTGATTTGACCCGACATCGCGCAAAGATATACTCGCTTTCCGGCTAGCTCGAAACGCGTTCATAGTTGCTGCACCATCAGGTCGCAATCGAACTGCAGGTAGTTGCCCAGTACTCCCCGAAGGATGCACAGCCGACAACGTAGTAGCACTGTTTGGACGCCGCGGCGAGATATCAACGCATTGACGCGCTCCGGCTTGGGGAAGTGCTGTCGCCGAAGCTGAAGCTGGGGTATCCATCGCTGTGACAGCAGGTGGCTGCGGTGCTGCAAATGCTTCCATCGAGCCAGGCAGCATCATGGGAGACCGAGGCGTAAAATGAGCACTTGAACGACGTGCCGTTTTTGGTGGATGGGCATCAGGAACATGCGCCAACACTTCGACCGTAGTTTGATCCTCGGGTTCTTCGTATCTTGTCGTGTTACTTTCGTCAGAGCGAGGAGAGCACTGGGCTGCCTGAGCGGCCATCTCTGCTGCAACACTCTGAGCAAGAAGGCCGATATTCATTCCTGTGGATGAGATAAATGAGGAGTGCCTTCGTCCGAGCATGGACATCCCGGTTACGCTAGCTCGAATGGTGTCGTGATCACCGCCACGACGGGTGATGTTTAGCTCCGCTACCCGCTCTCGATCTACAGGAGTTAGCCCAATAGCGTCGTTATTCTGCCAACCAGAAACGATCTTTTGCTGCCGGGTGATCGATTGAATTATTAACGAGCGAATTTCGTCCATTACCCGGGGATATTGAGCTTCAAATTCGTCTAGGCATTCGCGCGGCAGCAGATATGTCCCTGTCGCCCGCATGGCGAACAAATTGTATTGTGCCACCGTCTCAGTCAAAGTTTCCTTATAGCCGAAAAACTCCCCCTCGTAAATTTTTGCAATGGTACCCTGATGATCTGCAATAACGTGATCACCGGACGATTGACTTCTGCTACTCGTCATCGTTGCGTGGGCGTTTGGCACCGAAGTGAAATGGCGAGTTTTGGCGATAACAGCTCCATTCATCACGAAAAATATACCACTGACAGGGTTGTCCTGGTAAATCAAAATATCCCCTTCAAGAAAATATTGTGGCACGAGTCGAGGCAGAATCAGCGTGAGGAACCATTTCGGCTTTTTGTCAAAAAAGCGGATCTTCGAAACCACACCACCATTGAGAATGAGAGTCAGTTCACTTCGGAGTGAATAGCTGAGCGCATCCAGTAAGGAACTCTCAACAAAGAACGTCTTTTCACTATCGACGAATCGTAAATGTTCCTGGCAAGCCACAATAAACTCGGACGAGACGCCACGTTCTTTGATGTAGGCATTCACGCGCTGAACCATCTCGTGCTCTCGATTCATAAGGCTTTTTGAGTTGCTTGCAACTTCAATGACAGTTCCAACCACGTATGCGAACAATGTGGTGCCACCAATAAGTACCAAGATGCAATACGCTTTCTCTAAGTCGTTGACAGGGACGATATCTCCGAATCCAACTGTGGTCATTGTAGTAATCGCCCAATAGATACTAGCAATGTACTTCGAGAGGATTGAGTCAGGATCCTCGAAATATGTGTGGCCCCACCAGCTATCATCTGCATCCCGATCGGCAGACATATAAAACCAGAAGCAGCCGACGTAGTGCGCGATGATCATCACGGGAGCTAAAAGCTTCAAAAGTCGAACTGTGTCGACGTTAATATCGAACTCCGCCATCCACTGTGAGTTCATTTTGAGCAACTTCGAAAGGCGCACAAGTCGAAGCAGTTTGATGAGCTTCAGAGTACGGATCAGTCGTAAAGACTTGAACGCATTTCCTGCTGCAACGGCCTCGATCAGAAAATCGAAGGGTATTGTTGCCATAATGTCGACGAAAAAGGTCGTTTTCAAGTAGTGGCGTCGGATTTCCTTCCGATCAACGATTTCGACACCCGTATCGTCAACATACGTGGTGCAAAAGCTAAGAACTACGTCCATCACGAACAACACGTCGGACATGCGATCGGTGGCGTAAAAAACGAGCACATCCTGCACATCAAAAGCTATTCGAAACGGGACTGTAATTGCGGTAATAGAGACCATGACACCCATTATAATATCCCACGAAATCCGGAGCTTGGAGTAGTGGCGAATAACTGACCAGTGCGTAACCACTTCGTCTCCTGCAACCGACATGTCCATCCGAGTTATAAAATCAGATGGCATCGTGTGGAGATTTATCGAAGATATAGATTTGCGATGCCGTTTGTGAAGAAATGGCTCCCCTCTCGTGAATGACTCACGTCGAACCGCACGAATCGACCTCATCCTCTGTAGAGCCCGTTTCCCTCGCCTAGCAGACTCAGCGTACCTCTCGCCCAGGATTATTGCTAAATCCTCAAGATACTTGTGGGCTACCGGGCACTTGTCAATAGCCTCCAGAAGATCCTTGGTGTACATCGCATACAGTTCTGTTTTTGAGATTGATCGATAGGTATGCGTGTATCTTCGGCGTGAGTTGACAAGATATTCAATGCCGCAAATTTCACCCGGCGAAAGGGACCCCACGACTAGGTTCGACTGTACGGTTTCCACTGACCCAGATGTGAGGAAATAAAGCTCCTCCCATACGCTTTCAGCGTCAACAAGCACTTGACCTGGTCCAAGTACTATGGGTCTCAGCCTTGGTATTGCGTAGACAAAAAACTCCACAGAGGTCATTCCAAAGAAGGGAAACTTTTTCACAAAAGACTCCATCGACGCAGCAAGGATTTCATATTGTAGGCTTTTGGGGAATTGCTTCAGTAGATACTCTTCGTCAAATACAGTGCGATGGCTCCAGTGAAATTCGAACTGCGAGATGACTCGTTGACGCAGTCGTCGCGGAATGCCACGCTTAATCAGGAACTCTTTAGTGTCTTGTAGCTTCTGTTTTAGCATGATTCCGCGTGGATTATAGTTTTCGGTCAGCATCTGGATGTTTGCGATGATCATACCAACGCAAATGGATCCGAGACAAGCCACAAAGATCGAGTATAAGCGTTCCCCATCAGTAACACCGTAAATATCACCGTAGCCCACAGACATCATGGTATTCGATACCCAGTAGAAACTCACAAGGTATGGACTTTTAAAGCCCTTTGCTTCAATATTGGTGACCCAGTTCGGACCCGTTGGATCCCAGGTGTAAAACATATACCACCCGCACGCAACGAGGTGGATTATGAAAATAATTGTGAGCAAGCTCTTGAGGGTCTGCAGCACATGCGCGTTAAGAGCATCAACTTGTACAGCTTCCATCGTACGCTTCAGCCGCAGCAATCGCATGAGTTTAAGCAACCGAAACAACCTGAAGACGCGGATAAGTTTTAGCGTAAGTAGTGAAGATGACGCTTTTGTGACCACTTGCAAAAATTGGTCGAGAGGGACAGTAGAAGCCACATCGAAGATAAACCAGCTGCGAAGGTAGCGTTGACGAATTCTCCGCAACTCGTGCACTAGAACATCTTCGTCATAGTATCCTGTAAAAAAGTTGAGAATCACGTCAACAGCAAAGCTGGAGTCAAAACAGTAGTTCATAATCTGCTCCCATGCCTACAGTAACGCATACGTGATTAGTCTTCAAGGAACTGTTTTCTTTATCCACTTGGTTACTTACAGATAAGTCGATGCCGAACCCGATTCGATATGGTATAAGGATGACACTGTAAGCAATAATGAACCCGATCCATAGATCCCATCGAACTTTCCATGTGGCGCGTGGTTGAATAAACCAGCGGTCGTACTTCACTTTCTCCGCCTGAGCTACCGGGACGAGATCATTTCGACGTATACGCCGAGTTGCTGTATATGTCGAAGGGTCCGGGAATGACTTCTGTTGCTGTAACTTTCGTTTTCGCGGTAGTCCTCTAGCTATTGAAACAGCATTATCGTGAACAAAATTTGCCACCGTGGCAGCACGCTGCACTGTCCGGGAGCCGAACGACGAAGTTCTGCGAACAGGTTTATCTGAAGTTGGGGCAGGGGTTGACGCTGTAGCTGTGCGCGAAGCATCGATGCTCGATCGTGTAGGTGAGCTTCCAAGCGGTCCCAACCGCACCGTCGCCACGTCCTGAACCTTTTTGCGCCACGGATGGATCAATGTGCGTTTCATGACAAGAGTATGCTTTGTGCTGGAGAAAGTCTCGCTGACAGCACGTCTTGCCCTCTCACGACACGATCAAACGGCATAAAGCAACTGAAGACGCCAGCATCCACCGAAGCGCGCAGACCCGAACGCGCGCACAACTCGCCTGCTCAGCTCAGCGCAACCGGTTGTAGATAGACGGAAGACAGACTTGCGTTGGGTTGTTGCGTGGGAAGCTCTGCACGAGTTCGTTACGCGCTTCAGGCACAATTGGCCAAGTTTAGCGCCATGCCATGTTTTCCACCCCTGCTAATAATACCGAGCACAACGCAAACCCACCTTCAGCACTATTCTCAACAAATAGTAAGTCGGTCCATTTCGCCTGTGCCGGGAATGTTCAAGAAAGGAATGCACACAACGCCTCGGCAATATGTAAGAATGAGCACTCGTATTGCTATCACGAGCGCCACCACGTCACTCGTGTCCTTCCTCTTGGTCGAAAGTAGCTGGGTGAATCTAAAAGGGCATCTTCATGCCCATGCTCTGAGCCATCTTGGCCATATCGCCTAGTGCGCTGGGGTCCATACCTTGCATTTGCTTCATCATCCGCATCATGTTCTGCGGGCCGCCCATCTGCGCCATCATCTTGGGGTCCATGACCTTGGAGAGCTGCTGCATAACTGCGTTCGGGTTGCGGGCCATCTGCTTGCCCAGCGCTGCGTCGCCCGTCTTCATGAGGCCACTCTTGCCCATACGGCTCACAACGGTCGCGAACTGCTTGTGGCACTTGAGCAGGAACTCGACCTCATAAAGCTGGCAGCCCGATCCACGCGCAACACGCGTCTGGCGCGATTCCGAAAGCGGCACGATGCCGTCAAGCTCAGCGTCCGTCATACTGTCCATCATAAAGAGGAACCGCCGGAGGCGCTTCGACGCCTCCTCCTCGCCGCCGCCCATGTTCATCATCTCACTCATGCCCTGCGGGAGACCTGGAATCATGGACATGACCTTGCTGAGTGGTCCCATCTTCATCACGCTCTGGAACTGCTTGTACATGTCCCGCAGCGTGAACACGCCCTTCTGAAACTTCTCAACCATCTCCTCCTGGTTGTCCAGCATGCCGCTGGTTTTCACCTCTTCCATGAGCCCGCGGATATCACCCATGCCCATCAGGCGACTCACGAAGCTCTGCGCGTTAAACGACTCAAAGTCCGCGAAGTGCTCACCCGTACCGTAGAAGACAATGGGCGACCCGGTGGCCGCGACGGCACTGAGAGCGCCACCGCCCTTGGCGTGTCCGTCCAGCTTGGTGATGATCACACTGCCGACATCCACCGTCTCGCGGAAGGCGCTGGCCTGGTCGAACATGGCCTGGCCGATGGTCGAGTCCATGACGAACACCACGTCGTCGGGCTGCACGGCCGCCGAGACCTCCCTCATCTCGGCGAACAGGTCGGCCTCCTGCTTGTGGCGACCACTGGTGTCCACCAGAATGAGCTCGTAGTTCTCGGCGCGGAACTGGGCCACGCCTTCCTCGGCGATGCGCACGGGGTCGGCCTCCGTGTAGCTGCCGTAGAACGGGATGCGCAGCTTGGTGGAGTTCTGCTTGAGCTGGTCGAAGGCGCCAGCGCGGAAGGTGTCGGCGCAGACCATGCACGTCTTCCAGCCCTTGCGCTGGTAGTGGTGCGCGAACTTGGCGATGCTCGTGGTCTTGCCGCTGCCCTGCAGCCCGACGAACATGATGACGTTGCTCTGGCCCTTCTTCATCTTGTAGGGCTGCGCCTCGGGCTCCAGCATCTGCACGAGCTGGTCCACCACCGACTTCTGGATGAGGCGGCGGCGGTTCACGCCCGAGCTGGCGTCCTCGAGGCTCACGGCCAGCTTGACATTGTCGCGCAGCTGGCGCACCAGCTTCACCTGCACGTCCGACTCGAGCAGCGCGCCGCAGATCTCCTTCAGCAGCGCGTTGAACACCTCGTCGTCCACCACCGTCGTGCGGTTCAGCTTGGCCAGCGCGCCCTGCAGCTTGGACCCGAGCTCCGCTAACACCATGATCGCCGCCTTGCTGAGCTCTCCTCCCCTTTCTCGTTTGGGCCACTTGGCGTTTGTATGGGGGTCTTAAAACCCGCTCAAGTCGATATGGTTTTACACGGGTTTTCGTTCCAAGTGACCATCACTCTTGTTAAACTTGAAAATTGTAGGCGGCGTGGATTCCGCATTCTTCAATCTGCGTCGTGGATGACCAAGTGGCTGCGCTCGGTGCTGTCGCTTGCCGCCGCGCGCTCGTCCCCCGCCACTTTCCGCACCAGCAGACACGCCGCCTTCGTGAGCAACATGTCCAGCAGCAGCAGCGATCCCGTGAAGCTCTCGGACGAGGAGTGGAAGCAGCGCCTGACGCCCATGCAGTTCCAGGTGCTGCGCCTCAAAGGCACAGAGCGCGCCGGCACGGGCGAGTACAACAAGCACAAGGAGACGGGCGTGTACGTGTGCGCCGGCTGCAAGACGCCCGTGTACACGTCCACCACCAAGTTCGACTCGGGCTGCGGCTGGCCCGCCTTCTACGACGCCATCCCCGGCGCCATCAAGGTGCGTCGACGTCTGCCGAAGTGTATGAGGTGTCGGTGGGTGTGTCTCTTTATTCAAGGGTTGTTGTATGACAGGCTGTTGCTGACGCCGACGGACACCGCACGGAGATCATGTGCGCCAAGTGCGACGGGTGAGGAGGCCGAGGCTGCGCGTGTGTGTTGGTTTTGCTGCTGTCATAGATCTGACGAAAGATGGTGGTTTGTGTTTTGCAGCCACATGGGCCACGTCTTTAAGGGTGAAGGCTTCAAGACGCCGACGGACGAGCGCCACTGTGTCAACAGTGTGTCGCTCGTGTTCCACGCCGGTGAGGTTCCTCCTCAGTGAGCAGTATTGTGCTCCCTCCGTGCTCGGCGTTCTTGCAATAGCTTCTGGAATTAATGTGGTGTTGGGGCAGGATTGAGTTCACTGTAGACGCCGACGTACAGAAAGCAACGATAACGAATCGGTACATGTATTCCAACGCAGGCACAGGTATGGTTACGGTCTTCTACTATAGCAAACTGTCGTCTTCTTGGTCACTGGAATCGCCGAAACAGCTATCCGCTGTGAGGTGCTCCAGCTCCGCTGGGTGCAGCTCATACCGTTGCTTACTGGATAGCGTAGTGGGGAGCAGCCAGTCCTTGGTAGTTTCACCAAATACGGCGCTGAAGTTCTTTTTCCAGCCCTGGTTGAAAGGGAACGCGCGACCGTACTCGTGGCACTCGATGGTGGTTGCGCCGTGCACCAAGAGGTACGAGTGAACAGCGATGAAGCCCAACAGACTAACAGCCAGCGCGCCGCCCAGCACAAAGCCAACCACTGCCATGGCTGAAAAAGTTGCGGCGCCGCGGGGCGCATCGTCGCTGAAAAGTGCTGCCTGGAACGGCCCGGCAAGCGCTCTCACACACATCGACAGCGCCAGGAACGCGTAGACGACAAACTGGAAGAAGAATTTATAATTGCCCTCACCCACGCAGTTAGCGACCCAAGGACAGTGGTGATCTGCGTTCCACAGACACGCATACAGGGGCCACACATCAAAACATAGATTCCCATCAAGTCTACGCACTAGCAATAGTGACGTACCCATTTTCAATACGCAGCGGTTGCAGAAGCTGCAGTGGTGCGCTCGGAAGGGTTTGAGTTGATTGCACCGCCGACACGAGTTCATCGCCGGCGGGCTCTTGCTGCCACCCTCTTCCAAAACCTCCTGCATTGCGTCCTTGATGCGTTGCACCACTGCCGGCGTGACATATCCAGGGTCTGGATGCATTCAACCACCAAATGTTCACAGTCAGCACTCCTGCTGATGCCTCTCCCCCTCGTCGACTGCAGACGCACCTGTGAAGACCACCTTGTAGTATGCGACGAGCATGCAGGCCACCACGAAGTGGAATAGCGCGATCTCCAGTATCCGCAGCAGCACGTAGCCGCCCACGGCTCGGCGGAACTCGGGGAGCCAGTGCTCGGTCACAAACACGTAGTACTCGAGGCTCACGATCGCCGCCACCATGACCACGGGCAGCGTCGACACCGAGCGAAGCAGCGCACTGCACACGGCCGACACACAGACGCAGTCAGCGTCGACACATACACGCTTTGCGCTTATCCCACGCAGCTCCGGCGTACGTACTTGTCATGAACGCGCAGCATTCGCGTCGAGATCCTGCCCGCGACTGCGTACAGCGTTCACGATGGTAGTTTTCGTGTGGCGCACACAACCCTTCCATATTCGGTGAACGGCTGCACTAGCTGTTATTGCGGGGAACGTGGCAAGCGCAGGCGCGACGTCGGACGTTTTACTGTATTCAATTCAATATCGATCCCCCGCTAGCAACTGCCGCCATGGGGAACACGGTGACGCTGCACAGCGCCTGCGAGTACGGGGACCTGGCCGAGGTGCACCGCCTGCTCAAGACGGCGACGGCCGAGCAGCTGGAGGCCACGGACGACAGCG
>JAHWLF010000522.1:0-13332 GCA_024679295.1 Phytophthora parvispora
CCGTCCTCGACCAAGAGCACTGCCGCCGAGGAGGCCAAGAAGTGGCTTCTGGCCTTCTACCGCTGCATGCGGCGCACGACCATCGACGAGACGGTGCTGGAACAGATGCGCGAGCTGCACGAGAAGGCGGAGAACAGCGCTGACACCACCCCCGCCACGGAGGCCGGCGTGCTGGCGAGACTTGTGACTCGCGTGTTGAAGTGGAGAGAGCAGTGTGAACAGGCCAGCATCGACAAGGTGGACCGCGCGCGGCTTCTGCAGCTGCTATACCAGGCGGAGGACATGCAACTTGTTTTGCCAGAGAAAGAGACGGTTGTCTCGAGGTTGCAGACGTTTGATGCGGCGTTGACGCAGCTGAAAGAAGCTCTGGAGCACAGCAGCAAACGACACCAGAGCAGGAAGGTGGACTTGAGCGAACTGAACGCTCTTTTTGAAGCGGTGATGGCGCCGCGTCTTGTTTTCCCTGAAGAGAGCGATTTCCGCGCCACGGTCGATGAGGCCAAGGACCTCAAGGCCACGATTGACAATATGCTTGCGGAGGACAAGGTGAGCTTGCCGGTGATGCGTGACGTGCTGGCTAAGATCGAGCTGGTGCCGGTAAATTTCGAGCAGGAGGTGGAGCTGTTTCAGAACAAAATGCTGAGTGCACAGTCGTGGCTTGCGAAAGCGCGGAAATGCATGCCCAATCGACGTGCGACGCGGCGAGCAGGTGGAGGGGACACAAAGAAGATGGATTTGGAGGCGATTCGCGCGCTTGTAGATGATGCACCCTGTGAAAATAGTACCGAGATGTTTGAGATGCAAGATCTTCTCGCGTGTGCAGACGTGTGGGCTGTCAAAGTGAAAGAGGCGATAGATGGCGGTGCTGACGTAACCCTTGAGCACCTAAAGGACCTGCTGGACGAAGCTAAAGATATTCCCGTGGTTATGGACGAGCAAAAATTCTTGGAGGCTGAGATTGATGCACGTGAGTGGTGCACAACTGCTGCGTCAAAACTTGCTTCTCGTAAGTCCATCGAAGAAATGGAGGAGTTGATTACACAGGCGAAAACGATTCGTGAACAAATTCATCCGAAAAAGCAGTCACGTTGGAAACCGCAGGTGGAGCGCGATATACATGCCGCTATGGACCAGGCGCGCAAATGGATCAATGAGCTGCGCGACAATCTCGGACTCGCGGCATTCGATAAATTGTTTGCGTCGTTACCATCGTATGTTCCTTCTTCACATAAGTCAGCAAATTCGACGGCAAATGTCGATAGAGCGAAGAAGAAGTCAACGGATGCGATCAGCAAGCTGATTGAAAAGTCGCAGGCTCTTGCAATCGACGTGTCCTCATACACCACACCACTGAATGAGCTACTATTGAAGGGTGTCGAAGCCCAAGCTGAGGCAAGCGCTATTTTGATGGGCATCGGTTGCTTACCAGGTATGGATAACGACACGGGTGAGTTGACCAGTATGGAAATCGATTCCATGCCCCGCGAGCTTGGTGATCTGGCCCAAGCGTCATCGCTCCTTGAGCGAATAGATGCATTCCCTTTTACATTTGAAGAAGGACTTACACTTGCCAGCATCGTAGAAGGTGAGAAAGCCTGGGCGGCACGTGTTCGCGAATGCATTCCTCCTAGGCAATCGAGGAAGAAGCGTCAAGCAAACGAATCATTTACGACGGAACAACTGCATGGGCTATTAGATGAATCGAAGCAGCTGCACTTTTTGTTCAAGGAAGAGCTGCGCATTCTCTCAAAGGAGCTCAGCGATCTTACCAATTGGCGTGCGAAGGCTTGTGAAGTTATTGATGGTGACGTGAGTATGTCGATCTCAAATGTGGTTGAGCGTCTTCAATCGTTCGATTTGCTGGTGTACGGAAAGCTTCAAAAGGCCAAAAAGAAGCTGCATATTGGAGATGTGGTTGCCACCGATACGAAGAAAGAAGACAACGATAATGCCTACATGGATGCATCCTCGGTGCCTTCCGGTGACGTGCAGGAAACGATTAAAAAGGAAGAGGGAAACGACCCCAGTCCAATGGATGTTGACGCAGAGGGTTCAAACGACAGTGCAGTGGCAGCGGCAAGTACAAAACAGGAAAGTCCTACGCCAGAGGTGGTTCCTTCTAATGGCAAAGTCGGTAGCTCACAAAATGGACAGGACGCAATCGTTACAAAGCTTGCAGATACCAATGGTCTCACGACCGTAAATGCTCAAGTCCTTGAAGTGCATGCTGATTCCATCATGACACATGTTCGAATTGAAAGCGGTTGTATGCAAAAGTCGACTGCGAAAGATGAAGAAGATGATGGAAGTGCTGACGATTCAAAGGCGTCATGGATTGCGAAGAATGGACGGGATCTTTTGGAGCCGGTGCTGACAATGGCGGAAGAAAGCTTTACCGCCGTCAACAGTTTAGAGTTGAAAGAAGCTGAGGCTCGACAGACTGTCGAAGAACTTGTACTGGCCGGGGAGGAAGGCGATATTACGGAAAACATCACCGACGAGTCTGTACGAGCGTTGGATGGTTGGAAACAACTGCTTTTGCATGTACAAAAGGAAAGTGACGTGCTTAGTGTGGAAGCTCCTGAGCAACAGGCTCTTCACCTCATCATTTCGTTGCTGGAGTGGCTCCAAGGGTCTCGCTCACTTTTCTACGATGAAATACTCCCCCTTCAAGATCTTGTTGCCAAGGGAGACAAGATTACTGAAGACCTTGAGGTCATCAAGGCGCTTGACGTGGTGAAACCGAGAACACTCGAAACCTTGGAGCGGATGCTGTGGCCTCTTCCGTATTTGAAAAGCCACGAAAGGGTGGTGCTTGAGTGGACAGAGCGTGTTAACAAATGCGTGGCCGACAAGCATGCACGCGTGAACGAGCTTCAAGCGCTGTTGGATAATGGAAGTGGGTTACTACTAGAGCAGGGTGCGTTCAAAATCGTGATGGAAGAAGCGAAGAAAGCCAGACTTTGGCTTTCGAAGCTCAAGAAACGGTTGAGGGCATTGATGACAAAGGGAGTGGGACGAATGAGCATGAGCGCAGCCCGTGCTCTTGTCGAGGAAGGCGAGGACATTGCCATCGATATGCCCGTGTTCGACTTTTTGAAGGAACACTTGGAGATAGCGAGTGACTGGGAGAACCGTGTTTTGGCATCCGGCATTGAGAATGGCCAAGCACGAGTTGCGAACTTGCTCGCATTGCTTAATGAGTACGAGTGCGCTCGATTGGTGATTGATCTCGATATGCATCGAGATGTACTGAAGTCAGCCACGGAGCGTTACTGTATATGCCGGCAGCCTTTTGACGGACTGATGATTGGGTGTGATTACTGTGATGACTGGTTTCACGACAGCTGTATTGGCATGTCCAAGGAAAAGGCCGAGAAGGTGGAGCACTATACATGCCCTTCGTGTACAATTTTGCAGGAGCTTGCAGAAATGCTACAAAATGCGAAGACTGCCAGTCAACAAGGAAGCATGTGGGACATGCAAGAGTACGCTAAAGCTTTCGAGAAAAATCAGGCGAGTGCCTTGCGGAAAGTTAAGCGGGAAGAGAAGACCGTTGAACGCACCGAGATGCTGCTTTTTAGCTGTAATAACCAGATGAATCAGCTTCGGGCGCGGATTGACGACATCGAGCGCGCAAAGGCGTGCTTGTCGATCAACCCTATCGCAGGAAACGGTGCTGTTGGGGCACAGCAAACGTCGAACAAGCCTGTGACACAAACAGCACAGGTATCCCCTCGACAGTCGTCGCCAGCTGTGCCAACAGCGACAGCAGCATCGGTCGTGGCTAGCCTGCCTGCCGTGAAGACTGGTACAAGTGTACCAGTCACTGTTGCCGCAGTTGGTGCAAACGCTCTTCTCCTTGCTGCTGCTGCGGCCTCAACTGCTGCTGCGGCGGCGTCGTCAAGCTCTAAGAGTGTGGCTGCGACAAGTGTAACTTCAGCAGGCGTCACCGCAGCAGTGTTCAATCGCCAGCAGTATCCAAACATCCTTATTCCGCCTGTACATACAGCCAGCAGCGTGTCCAAGAGCGTACCGGTGAAGGAGGATTCCGCTTCCAAACCTGTAATTTCGGCTGGCATAACCACCGCAAGCACTGTCAAAGAAGTCAAGAATTCAACCGAGTCATCAAGCAGTTCCTCACATACTGCCGGTTCATCATCAACGACTCACTCGACGACAAATTCAGTTACGGCTGTGGTCAGTCCACAGGCTACAGAGGCAACAACAGCAGCAGCAACAACTACTGCTACTACTAAAACCACTGCGCCATCATCGACAGTAGCCCCTCCAAAAATCCCGACGCCACCGCTCTTGAATCCGATGGCTGCTACGCTAATGGGAAGCACGGAGCGCTTGGCCGCTCTTGTAGTTGCCGGAGGGGTGGAGCAGCAACTCGCTAAGATGAAGAGTGAGCACGTTGAGGCGAGCAAGCAAGTGATAGAGCTTCAGAGCTCTTTGCGCCTCAGTCGCGAACGACTGGCGAATGCTCAGCAAGCACTCCGGGAACTCTCCGATGTATTTCATGCTCGCCATCGTATGCTGCCATTCGCGCAAACATGGGTACGCCAAGCTGCAGCGTTGCTGAATAGGACGACATTGCTCTCCAGAACAAACATCGACTTTTCAACATTTCTCCCCCGGGAGTACGCATCGGCTCTCGCTGAAATGGAACAACCTGCTCCAACCGATGCTGCGGACCCTACATCAGCATCCATGTCGGCAAGCATCGACAAATTGTTTCCTGGAGTAGACATGTTTGCTCGACTGTTACGTTCGGTGTCATGGAGTCAAGTCGTGGTATCTCTCTTGCAAGAGCGGCCATCGCGCGGTGAAATCCGCGACGCTATTTCGTATGCTATGGAGCATGGACTCTGGGAGGACAAGAAAATTATAACACCACTGCGCAGCTTGATAGGTCGCGTAGACGCCTGGGTATCGCGTGCTCACAAGTGCATGACTAAAACTGCGAACAAGACGCAGATGTTGTCACGATTGAAGCAGCTGATGAATGAATACTCGAAGCTTCCCCTGACATTCGGTAAGACAGCCGAGCCATTGGATACCTACATGAAGCTGCTTTCTGGCGTTGAGGCAAAGGGCAAGGTCAAAGGCGAAGTTGAACCAGTATCTCAAGAAGCAGCAGAGGCCGCCGCAATTAAGGCATTGGATGAAGCGATGGTTGGGCTTTCCCCTTCGGCAGCTTCCTGTGTGAATACTACGGGTAGTGCTACGAAGAAACAAGCACCACGCAAGCGTAAAACCTATACACGGAAAGACAAAGCCCCTGCGGCTCGCTCGGCCAAAAAGGTGAAGAAACCACAGGATGCTGCAGGTAACGCGGACAAGGCATCATCATCAGCTCAATCCGCTGTCACCGCGCCAGCAACCAGTGTGAAGGTGACGACCGCCAACGCCGTCCAAGGTGGCGTCGCTACGAAGCAAAGCGCATCAACATGACGCCACTCGTCTAGCTTGGTATGAGGGGCAACAGGACTGTTGGGAGAGCTCCACTATGACATACCGAAGTGCGAAGGCCCTGTGTATAAAGGCAGACAGATTGTAGACAGTAGCCTGTTGCGCGTGCGACGGCAATGACAGACTCGTGCACATTGTGCGCGAGACGAGTTGACAGAAGCTCAGCAAATGCAACTTATTGTGAATGAGTGTGGAGATCTATTGGAAGTGCTCAAGGTTTGAGGCCCCATTGTCATGTTTTGCTGCTGCGATGGACCGTTACGCGGTTCTAACTTTGCTGCACCAGCCAACCTTGTTGCTGTGAAGCAAGCCTGCGGCACGATATTGTTCATCGGAAGCGCCCATGTCTTCACTGCTTGAAGAGCCTTCAGGTGAAGTAATCGATGCCGATGGACAGGAGCTAGCGGTTGTTGCTAAACCAGACTTGTCTGAGGGAGAAAACCAGAGATCAGAGGAAGAAGTGAATGGAGAGGTGACGGAAGGCGCAGCAGTCGAGGAGAGCGGTTTATCTGGCGAGGAGAACCTAGAGGATGTAGTTCGAGAGGACGGTGGTGTTACACCGTGGGGCGAGGACGATACGAATCAAGAGAAGGAACCCGTTGCGGAAAATGAAGAAGGTGACGATGACGGAGATGACGCATGGGAGTGGCAACTTCGAGTTGTGCAACGTGTGAGTGAGGGTATGCTCGATCTCACCCTGTTCACGTCGGGCGGATTTGATTTCGTCGTAGTGCTGAATGTGCAGCAGAATGCGTTGAGAGATCTGGAGCCTATCGCAGGTATGGCTCGCACTCTTCGAGTGTTAAACGCGGCACAGAACGAGATTGCAACGCTGCCGGACTTCGACTTCTGGGTAAAGTTCCGCTGCCTGAGTTTGTGTTTCCTATCGCAGAATGCCTTAAGGACATGGACAGATGTGCAAGGTCTAGAAGGGTGTGCGGCGTCACTAAAATGGCTCACATTGGCCAACAACCCCCTCATGACGCTGAAGAATTCGCGCAGCTTCGTGGTCAACAAGCTGCCATTCCTGAAGGCCCTCGACAACTTCGTGACCACGGATCAAGAGGTCATTCAACACGCTCGTCCAAACGCCCGCTTTAACGCACTATCACCGCGGTTAAGTATTGCTAATCTCCACATGCCTCTCGAATTCGAGACCGATGATGCAGCTCTCCTCTATGCCGGAGAAACCGAGGCAGCTGTAGCGAACATATTTGTTGACAACAGCCCAAGCGTTCGCGCCCAGAAACTTGTGCGAGGCTACCTGTCACGACGTGCTAATTTCCCGCGTTTTCACAATGTGCGCGAGCTCATCATCCACGTTCAGAAACATATCCGCGGGTTTCTGTTACGCCAACTCATCAAGCGTCAGATTTGCGACCTGGTTGCAGCAAATGGAGAGTCCAAACTACTGATGGCGTCTGTTGCTGCTGGTCATGGACTCTTGTCGCCGCTAGCGCGCCGGTCATTTGAGAAGATGTTGCCGATGATTCGTCGGTGGCGAACGCACTTCCAAGCCAGGAAACGGGCTGTGGCCATCAAGAAAATTCGGTTCTGGTGTCAGATGGTGTATCAGCGTCATGCTCGTCGCACTCGGCAGCTTCTTCGTGAGCAGCAGGAGATTTGGATCTACTACACACCCGAGTTTGAGCAGGAGCTTCTAACGCTTGCAACGCGAGTTGCTCGTCGTGACCCGTACTTGATGACTTTGTCCCGCGAAGATCGACTCGAACTCCTGCGAGAGCGCTGTGCTCAATCTGGACTTAGTGTCTTGCGCGGACCAAATCCCAACTCGAATGTGGTGCGTGTAGCTACAACTCCGAGCGATAGGCCTTCCACACCGGTATCTCGTGGGCAGCACTTTCAGCGAGAAGAGGACGAAGGATATAAACTGCTACGTATGAATCGGGAGGCACAGACGACACTCGATGGATCGCTACAAAACGAGCAGTATGTACATCGTGCGAGTCCACCGGGTTGGCCAGCTCTAATTCGAGCCTTTCCGAGTGATAATGTGCTTGAAAATCGACTACTTGTCACTGAGAAGCAGTTTTTGCAGCAAGATTTGGAGCGCATAGCTTCCATTCAGAGCCAGCACCGACAAGTTATAGCCAATAGCGAGGCTAACGAGGGAAAGAGTCCTACAAGGCTCCAGTTGATGATGAAACGCCAATCTCGTGCTGTCTTGGTGCACCTTGCTCAAGTTGCGCGTGAGGTTCGGCAGCGATTGGTGATATGCAATCGAAAAATTCTCAGCGCGTGTGTAAACCAACAACAGCGTCGGCACGAACAACTTGCTAACAAAGCTCTCTTCTCGCTCGCAAAAACCAGAGTTCGAGCGCGCGGACATGCACCATCTCGATGGGAACGCAAGAAATTGATCTCTGAATCATCGGATCATTCGTGCGGGTACCGGAAAATGAAGGTGTTCATTCCATGGACCATCGATATGTACCTGCACATCGTGGCAAGTCTTGAACGCGCTGTTGCCATGTGTTCTGTGGGGCCAGCCCAAGCCTTTGCATTGCCGTATGAAGAAGCAAAACGAGCAGATGCGGCGCTGCTGATTCAATCGATTTGGCGTGCTTCTTTCTGCCATTCTCGACGAAACGCGCTTGAGATTACAATTGCACGTGCGCTTGTGTGTATCCAGCGCTGGTGGCGTTTCCGTATTGGTCTGCGCCGTCGACTCGACGTGCTTCGCGCCTGCATGCTAGTTGGAGCGAGCATTAACTCTCGGACTCTTTTCATGGAGGCTAGTGTGTATCAAACTCTTGTTGGATCTTGGCCAGCAGTGCAGGCAATTATTACGCGGCATCGATGCCATGAACATCGCCTTCACTGTCGAATTGTAACAGGAGCTCGCGTGGAACTTACCCTCACTCCAGGGCAGCTTTTACTCTATAGTGCTAGTCGAGAAGAGCGTTCGATTCTCCTTCCCCAGCATCAGCACCACCAGGCAGTAGCGGGGGCATCTGCGCATGTAAGTTCGTCGAAGATTGAGCTCTGGTCGAACCAGCGGTGCAGCGCTTACTTCCCGGTATGGATGCCCGGCACTCCAGACCCTGAGCAGGAAAGCATGACCTCGCGGTTTGAAGATGCTGCAGCGCTGCTTCTGGTCGATGGTGTGCAAGTCGAGCCAACGCTCGTAGAGCGAGAACTTATGCTGGGCATCACACAGCCACCAATGGCGGAAATGTTCGCTCAAATGAACCCGTTTCGCGAGTTTCCAATGTGCCAGCGCGTAGTTAATTCCGCTACACGAGTAATGGATCTGGCACACCGGCTGTCCACACACAAATCGACGCGAAATTGGCAGCTAGAGCCGTCGCAGCATGGGATTGATGCTACATCATTTGTGCGATTGACCTTCGAATCCATTGATGAAGCTCGTAAACGCGCGCTGGTGTTACTCTGCAAGACATTCGACCCGATTACGAAGACGTACGCGCGGATGTTCTCACTCGAGGCTCTCTTTGGTGCTGCATTTCGCCACCACCAGGTAAGGCTCACACAATTGCCATGCCCTTCTTGTTTCAAGACCGTATTGCTGACACTGAATTACAAATGTTGCTTCACACTAGTGGGCACTTAGCCAGGCAGCTACTCGAGATGAGGTTGACTCTGTCCTCGATGAGTCCCGGATCTGGTTACAAGATGAATTCCCGTCTCGATGGTGGATAAACACCGAGCGAAAACTGGAAAAGCTACGTGCTGCTGTTGCGGTGCGTGGGGGATCGCAGTCCGCCATAACGACAGCAAGGGCATCTCCCACCTTTCACGTTCAGCAGATTCCACCGAGAGAACCTCAGATCGTCGAGCCTGTTCGTCGACCAGATGTGGAGGCTCGTGGACCACCCCGTGTGTTTCCCAATACCCCGCAACCGGAATCCCCACCCAAAACCAGATCTGCAGTGCCACTACATGTTGTTGAGTCAAGTTTACCTCCAGATGCTGAGAGACATCGGAGCGATCGAATCCAGGTTCAAGTTCCTGCTGCCCCCATTCAACCGCAGGCTCCGTCTCGACCTTCGTCCTCATCGACACCGTTGGGAAGCAGCCGGCACCAGAAGTTGGTAAACCGATTGGGAAAGGCTTGCTACGCGTGTATCGAAGACAAGCAGTACCAAGAACAACAGGCTCGGGATCACCGCGTCCGTGATCTCCGTGAAGAGGGAGAGCGCGCAATCGAAGCGCTCATTGTGGACCGACGTATGCTGCAGCGCGAGAAGGCTACCGAAGTCGCTAGTATCAAGCTAGACATTGACGTCAAGTTGCAGCGAAATCGCTTCGAGCGTGAACTCGATCAGATGCATGCACGCGCAGTGCTGGAGCATCAACGAAACACTTCGCGTCGTCGCAAGTTGACGCGGAAATTTGAGTCGAGTTTTGTAGCTCAATCTGGAGCGTTAATGCGTCGTGCTGCTCGTGCCGCCGTTGCGAGCAGTCTTCAGGCCGAAGAACAGGAGCAGCAACGCCTTGCAGCTGCTGTAAAGGTCCGTGAAGCCGAAGCGTTCGAACGGCGACGAGATGCAAAGAGCTTTTGGTTTGTTCGAAATCGCCAGGACAAGAGGGACATGGAAGCGATGCGGCAACTTCGATCTGCGGAAGCTGAGAAGGCAGAACGCAGTCGCCTTGCAAGTCTGCAGCGGCGCATCAGCGAGGACAGCGAAATCAAGAAAATGCTACGGCTGATGTAAAATAAGCTGAGCACTAGTACACTTGGTGGGTCAGAAATGCTTCGTGCGTCTGATTGTTTGTCGTCGTGAATCTTAGACTTCGCTATTCCTCGTTCGACTGACCTATTGCCCGATTAAAACGAACATGGACTGTTGAAGACGCAGCTGTGCTCGCAACAGTCATGGAATCTCTGAAAAGTGAAATTGTCGTTCGTGTCACAGCACTTGGTAATGGCTTCGAACTTGGCTTTGTTCCTCTTCACGGTGACTTGGCAAAGATCAAAGTCTCACGTTCTTGCCGCATCGCTAGGCATAGCTGCCGCGGTAAAAAGGGATACTAGTAATGGCAAAGAGATTCATTTCTTAATCACTTGAGTTGATGGTGCGAAGGTTTTTGAAAATTGAGAACTGATGGAGGAAGTATAATACCCGGTCGCTCAGTTGTGAAGCGTTGTCAATTCAGCCGGACGAGCAAGTGTGCGCGCGCGTAAACAAATTAACATCACTATACATGGGTATTAGAATGCTGACATATCCTGCAATTTGCACTATGGACGCAATGCAGGACAACAAATGCGAGGCTGCTGGTGCAATCTCGTGCGTCGTTATTACTATGGTTTCCTGCTGGTACACATATCTCTTCACCTACTGTCGCACGTATATACGAGATAGTGTCGTATGCTACGCTAGGTTGGTCTGACTCTTTGCGCCCATGGAGGCACGAGTGTTGAATGAGAACAACGTGTTCATTTTCTACGAAAGCACGGAGTCTTGTCTTAGCACTTGCTGCATCGTAGTCAAGGATACATCCGATCTAGGCCGCGAAGTGGAATGTTACACCCTTGCCCGCCTAAGCTGAATCGTGATCGAATCGGACGGTCGTGATATTTTATTTGTCATTAGCGTGAAATTACCTGGACATCCAGGGTTCAAAGCTTAATTACCGACCACGAGAACTTCGTAAATGTAGAAGTGGGCTTTACAGACTCGATTACACTGTATAACGACGCTAAATCCGCAGGCTTTCTAGTCCGGAAGTTTGCAGAAGTGGAGTGATTTGGGGCGTGTCCAAAACACCTCCCAGTGGTACGTGAAAAGTAAACCAGCCGTCGTCTTGAACTTTCTACCGAAGCAGGAGATCCCTTAAATTCGTCTTTGTGTATCAAAGCATCGATGCACACATGACCAGATGCATACTTTTTAATCGTACATCGTGTGAAAGGCGAAATAGGAGATCCCTTTAATTCGTCTTTGTGCATCAAAACATCGATGCACACATGACCAGGTGCATACTTTTTAATCGTACATCACTCTTGGCAACCTGCGCAGGGTTGTTGCGCAGTACACGTTCTGCCACAGTCATCAACCTCGCGTTATCGGTTCTTCCATGTGCTGACCCAGATCGCGTTAGCGTGTCATAATGCGCTGGCACAGTCATCAACCTCTAGTTATCGGTTCTGCCATGTGCTGACCCATGATCGCGTGTTAGCGTGTCATAATGCGCTGCGTTATGTTCTGGTTTACGATTGTATACTTTTTAAAATTCGTAGTCATTGACGCGAATTTGTATGGGGAGTTTTTAGCCACAAAAAAATCAAAGCCCGAGAGTAGTGGTATTCTTAAAAATCAAAGCCCGAGAGTAGTGGTATGCTTATCCAGACGGAAAGGAGATGACACAACGGGTGTAACAGCTGAAGAGAGAGCTGCTGATCAACTCAATTTAGCTTTGAAGAAATCAGCGAGCATGAGCAAGTTGAAGTCTATTACGGCGGGAGAGGCCGAACTGAAGAAAGTCAAGAGTGTAATGAAGAGGACATCTTAACTTGGCAAGTCCCTTTCGCTGAAGGAGGCCGACGTACGAAAGGTGAAGACTATCGTCGCGAAGAACCCGGAGCTTCGCAAGGTCAAGTCGCTCGTCACAAATCCTCAGAGGTTGACTAAGGATGAACTCAAGGTGGTTGCCAAGTTTGCGAAGGAGCATCCAAAGGAAGGGGCAAGCATTATGGAGTGGATTCTATTACTTGGAAGTTTGGGGATAGTGCTGACCGTCGGTGTTGTTGTAATTGCTCAGCGGGTGGTAAACGTAGCGTGCAGTTATTTATCTGTTTCAATTTGAAACTTTCAGGAGCAATATTGAACGCCTTCTCTACCGGTAGTTCCGCCCGAGAATCATTAACCCAGACTGAAAAACATGTTATCTTACTACTAGTAGTAGACGCCGAACCTGTCGCGAGTCCTTACACAAAATCGAAAATCTTTACCCATAAAGGCTTTGCCTTAGATGCAAGCGACGTGTCGGCTTTCGTGCATTTTTGACATCAGCAGTCAATAAAGTTTTTGAGCACGGCAGCTCGAAGATAAAATGCAGGCTAGCAAGATGGGGATTTTAACAAACACAACTCAAATATCCTAGCCTGCTTCTTCTTGCGTTTGCTTGGAGCCAGATGCCGCACTAATATGCGGGTAAGGGACACTGCTTTATTTCCACCGATACCCCTCGCCGATACAGGTAGGACGAAAGCCTAGTCTGGGTATCCGAGCTCATCTGGCAGCGTCGATGATTGTCTTTTTTGGCTCGGCCAGTCCTGTTGACAAAGTCTTGTACACCATGGCGACTCCACTTTCTGCTTCGTTCCGCACGACCACCGCTGCGTCCATCACCAACAGCAAAACAACGCGCGCGACCACTTCGCCATTGTCTCCCACGTCGGGCGTCTCGTTCAGCACCATCTTCTTAAACTGGGGCAAGATACAGTCCGACAGTGCGTTTAGGCTACGGTACCACAGGCGCGTCGCGCCAAACGCCAAGATCGGCTCCGACTCGAAGCTGCTCAGCACACCGTCAAGCTTGTAATTTACAAACACTAGCGTCGCCATAACATCCGCGACAGCCTGCGATGCGAACGACGACGTGGAATGAGCTCGCAGCCCCAGTCGGCACAGCAATGCTGCGACTCCGAACATGTTTTCCTTTGCGTAGTAGTCCACCCTGAATTTATCCGCTGCAAGCGTTATCACCTCGTCAACTGCCTTCCGGAAATCTTTTCCGCGTTCGGGTGCAACAGCGACAGCGTCGTACGCTCCCATTGCTGCGAGAAAGGTGCTAGCCTACAATGGACGACCCATCCCAACGAGAGCGCCCCACCCTTGGCCTCATCTTTCTCCATGACTACAG
>JAHWLF010000524.1:0-13317 GCA_024679295.1 Phytophthora parvispora
CGCCTAGGCGTCTAGTTCGAGCGAAGACGGTAGGCAGATATCATAGTGGCGCATGATAATTTAGGACGTTTGCTTGCTCCAGCGATTTGTGGTTATCTAGGTTTGCCTTTAGCGATATATAATAATAATAATAATAATAAACATTAAATAGGACTTCGAATCACGCACTACATCCCGTCTCTATTATTTCCAATACAGAAGTGAAACCCAAGAATGCCACACCAAGAACCAGCACCATCGAAATCATGTAACATATTCAAATACGATAAAACTTGCTGAAGCTCGACGAGCATCGGGACGGGTGTCAAAATCCAGAGCTGTTCCGGGCAACGCACGGCTTTGTATGAACAGAGTGCTTTAAAAGGGAAGGGGGCGAGCAGAAAATATGTTGTTTGGTGGTCATGATATTTTCACAATTTAGAGCGTCACAATCGACTCGAAATTTTTTTGATGTGTTCCGTCGGATAAATCGATGATCATGAGCATAGCGGTGCGCTTCGACCGAAGTACCTCATTGGAGGCCAGACGTCGAATTTGCATTCGTCCGCGGCTGTTTAACGCTACAATGTCGTCCCGGGAATTGTTAAAGGTTACAACGGTTCTGGGAGGAACGAATGGTCGATGGGAGCAATGTTCCTCAGTAGGGATTCTCTTAAAACCGAGGCAGAATCAGTGTTGCTCAAGAGTTCACGGATCTATAGCCCAAGGAAAAAAACGCATCGGAAATACAACGAGTATTGGCCTGTTGCGTTTCCTCCAGCTTCTACCGCAAAAAAAAGCAAATTAAAATAACGTATTGGTGATTTGTTCGGCATTGTAATCGCTAGGAGCCATGGTTGTGCATCCACGTCTGCTGTAGTGCTCGACACGAGTCTATTGGATCCGACGGCCGAACGCTCTTCACCGAAGGAGGGAAAAGAAGAAGTTAAATAGATTAGCGGTAGAGGTGCTACTGGGCTTTGTCCCTTTCTCATACAGGGACCTGGTTCTCTGGGATCTCCTACTGCTGCATGCCTTACCAATAGCCCAGGTCCCAGGCCCAACCTTCAACCTTGCTGTTAGCGGGCCTCCGATACACAAACCAACAGAGTCGTGCGATGGGCTACTATACAGAGAGAGATGTCGGACTCGACATTTCTAAAGTGTAAATACTTCAAGTACAACGTCTTCTTTTCAACTTTTTTTTTTTAAGTCTTTGCACGCTTTGGTGGATTCGTATCTTGATTTCTTACTCATCGTCCTTTTACCTTGCTAGGTGCAGAAATGATATTAGAAGCTCTCTTCGTGAGAATGAAATTGGCGGGAAGAATTGGTTGTTTTCGTTCCATGAACCTGGTACGCATTGAGTATCACTAGCTTGTCTCCAACCTAATCGTGTCATAGCAGCAAATAGTACCGCAATTCTGAAGTCCCTGACTTCAAGCGAAAGCGACTACTCCATTGAATTCACGACCTCGCCCAGTATACAGTCGCATTTCAACTTCCAAATATTGCGGTCTTCTACTGTCCGTTTTTCATCAGCTCGAAGCATCACAGCCGACCCAGGCGCCTTCGCCTGTCCAAGCCCGACACGTCCTCCTGGGGCTTCCTGTCGAACTTGTTTGACCAGCTCGGAGCGCGTCTCCAAATCGCCAATACAATATATTATGTAAATAGGCTCTCCAGCCGAGTGCCCACACAAACACTGCAAAACGAAGCTGGTCACTTAAACCTGTTTCTCATGGGGATTGAAGTACTGGGGAAATAAGTGGTGCTCGTGATGGCAAGTACGAGCGCTACCAGCCGGACCCTCTCCCTGGCTCACTACAGTACGGTTCGAACCGTACGCTTTCACCGTATTCCCTACTATTATTTGTCCATGCAGTTCGAAGTATAAGCTTAGTGGTTGTGATGTCGTACTCTTTTGAATGCAGGTATATTACTGTACTTACAGAACGAATGCAGCATCGCATGTTATGAACCGCACTCGAAGTAGCGATATTATCTTATCACACCAATTGTATCTAACATGACGCTGGGATGCATTCTTGGGATGTGAGCCCCATCACGAGCTGAATTCGCAGACTCTGATTGCTGGGGATCATACCGGCAATCCCGACCGCACCAAGCTGGATGGAACCGCAAATAAGACACGCACATAAGACTGCCCATAAGTGCAACCGTGAAGTGCTCGATGTCAGGTGAACAATCCAGTGCTGCGAAAGAATCTTGCGGGTCTGGGACCTTGTTCACACTGTGCAATGATCTCCATGGTGGGAGTATTTCAGCCGCAAGCACTTCATAAGGTATTCCTAACTTTGTCTCAGCTGGTATTAGCGCCAGCCCGGCAAACCATATGTGATTTTAGCAGATTTCGCAAACTGTGGGTGTCATCTGCGCCCAGCAGTTGACGATTTTTTTTTTACTTTTTAGCATCGCTGGCTTGTTGATGATTCAGTTTCGTGACCAACGACAGCGTTTTGTGTTCATAAAACATTGCACGATACATCCGGTTCGAAAGTATTGTATTTGTTTTGTGACTCACCAATTCCATCCGCTGGTCCTGATTTTAACAAAGTTTTTACCTGTACATACATTTTCGAAGTATATTTTAAGAAAGAAAGACTACAAAGTAACTACAGCTTTTTTTCGATCGCTCTTTACGCTTTACAGACACTACTAGCATTTTTATCGTTCATTTATTGCATTGCTTAGCATTGATGCGCATATACCAATAAGGCGATATTAAGTACTGTACCATCAACTGTCACCAGCAAGCATCACTACAAAACATCATGAAGAGGACAAACCTGAAGTTGCCATATGTAGGGTCGCCTAACAAGTATTCATCTTCCTCCGCGAGGTATGCCCTTTGGAGCATAACACATATATACGGTCCCTAATCTCGCTGTCAGCTATGTCGGATTGACATTTGTTTGTTCTAGAATATCCTTGAGGCTTGCAACTGCTTGTTGTGGGGTTTGACGCCCGCGTACCACGACGCTTTGCGAGCACTGGCCCTAAGTACTCCCTGTGATCACGCTGGCTTCGCATCAACAAATGTACAAAACATTTATCACCCAAAAACGATATATATTACCATGTGCAGTAGCGTTTGAAGGAAAAATCTTGTCGCCCTCAGTTTGCGATTCGTTCTCCGCCACTCAAGACTCGAACAGCTACAACACAATAAACTATGCGATTCTCCTACGCTATTCTGTTGGCTACCGCTCTCTTCGCCACGACCGACGCAAATGTCGTGCAGACAAGCGTTGCGGAGATTTCTGCTTTGCACGGTGGTCGCGCGATGGGAGCTGAACAAAACAACGTCCAAACCAAGCGACTTCTGCAGACGATTGACGCTGCTGACAACGAAGAGGATGAAGAACGAGGCGTGGGGGAAGCGCTTCAGAATCTTGGAAATAAAGTAGGCCGTTTGGCGCGGTACAACATATGGATCTACGAGAACAAAACACCCGAATGGGTCGCCGTCATGCACCCGAAATACGAGGCCAGCTACCGGAAGTTCTACGAGGCCCGAATGCTCGATGGAGGCAAGCATAACCAGGGATAAATCTCTGAAGCGTGGCAGAGAACTAGTGGTGCTCAAGATTTCATGGATCGTAAGCTCAAGCGGGAACACACTTGCACACACAAAAAAATAGAACGAGTATTCGTCCGTTGCTTTTTCTTCACCTTCCTTCGATCCTCTATGGCACAAATGCGCCGCGACGAGAGGCAATACCCAGCTGAGTGCTCGCGTCCTGGCGACCCGTACTAAATCCAAGCAAAAATAATACAAAAAATGCGTAGTTGTAGGCGGGCTAGTTGCAAAGCTGACAAGCTTTCTTCCCGACGCTTCTGTTGATGAAAACGACATTGGCGGCAACCTGTTGTTTATTGAACATTTCGAGCTCGTTTCCAACCTGCACCGCGATTCTGAAGTCACATCTTGAATTCACCACCTTCGTAAAAAAAGCTAACGCAATGACAAATTACCATGCAGTGCAACATCGAAATGCAATGCGCGCTTCAACTCGCTCGCCATTCCTCAATTTGCCAGCTCGCACCAACACGGTGGACCCCCGAGAGCCCAAGCGTCTTTGCCTCTCCGCACCCGACCCGAACGTCTGGTGCTTCCTGTCGCCCTGGTTCGACCAGCTCAGGAATCGTCATGTGGTCGCTCCAGACGGCTACATCGAGGTGCTCCAGCCGAACGCCCGCCTCCTGGACGCACGCAACCCCCAGAAAACCAGCAACTGAACCGACACGCAGTCACCGCCTGGCGCACGCCCGAGGCGCTGGAGTTGTTGGTGCTAGTGCACGCCGTGACCAACCGGGCGTGGCCGAAAATTCTATTTGAAAAATGCTTGTTGAGGTTCGCCGACGAAGAAAATTGCATACGCGATGACAAGGATGATGAAGAAGAAGATGAGGAGGAGGAGGAGGGAGAAGACAAAGATGAAGAAGATGTTGGTTCAAGAACCCACGTCGAAACGTTGCACTTTGAGGTGACCACGATAGGAAAGTGCCTCTATCTCCCAGGTTCCATAGCCCGAAAAATCGGCAAGTGAAACCCTTTGTCCATTCGCGCACTTCGGACTACGAGCCGAGTCCGGAGTTCTTGGCGGCAAAACGGCGGATCCTGATGACGTAGGAAGAGGACTTCAGAAACACCCTCGAGTGCCGCGGTCTATAGAGATCCCGGTCTCTCTCGACGTGGGCTGGGGCGACGGAGCGTTTGTCGCTCACATGAGGGAAGTGCGAGATTTGATTGATGACATGAAGAGCTATTGCGCGCAGCAAGTGGCTTCACCGATTGTGCCCCCGCCAATGTTGGTGACTGCGCGAGTAGGTTCGTGTACCGTCTGGGTTTACTTTCGCTATATGGTATCGGCGGGAAGATGATGGAGGAGTCGGTGGAAAGCGTGCTCCGCATGCTTGGAGTTGGAAGCCCAATTGGGCTGTGAATACAAATTGTGAGCCGGTGAGCCGTAAAATCCTCGCAAAGTTCTTTACGGCGGTATTGGTTGAACCATTGAAGCCATCGCTGAAGGTTCACTCGATCGCCTGCCTCGAGTTCATGGGGAGCCAGAGCTGGCAGTACGACGCGGTCTGCTCCACGCTTGCAGCGGCTCGGACACCGGTGGCAATGCTTGTTCTTGGTAAAAACCTTAAGTGTCGAAGGAAACAACTAGCGGAGGCACTATTTTTCCCGCCAACTTCCAGCCGCATCTCATACCCATCCATCCACGGCTTGGATATCTCGTGCTCGTGTTCCTACGAAGACGGTTTTGATATGTTTGTGGGTGTTGGTCGGTCTAGCTTCGAGCTTGCTTCGACGACAAGATGGCAGCTGCGTGAGGCAACTCTGTTGCAGCTTGATGATTCCCGGACGGTTGATGGCGAAATTATCACGGATCGTGTCATTTCGATACCCGCTGGTACCAATACGGAGCTACAGTCCATCGAAGCAGGTGATCAAGGCAGTTTGGTGGACGTGGTCCTCCCAGGTTATGGAAAGTGTGCCGTTCCACGAGAAGCATTGGTCCCTCGAGAAGATGTGGCGTCTGTTGCCGGTAAACACGGAGTCGAACTGGTCAGCTTGCTGAAGATACAGTTCTTTGGCAAGCTTAACTCGGAAAAGCTGGACAACTTGCTCAGCCAGATTGGTTGGTCTTTACGCAACCTCAGCCTCCAGTTTTTCTGCACCATGAACGCCAAGTTGATGATGACAGCTATTCTGAAATCGTGCCCGAAGCTGACGAATCTGTCACTTCACCTGTCTCAAATTAATTTGAAGCTCCTCACCGCCACGTACGAACAATTCGATGGGGAAACTGAGCCAGCCATTTCCGCACTGTCGCTAATAAAGTTAGATACACTGGCTCTGACCATGGCGCGGTACTGTATTCGCAAAGCGTCTGGGAAAGCCAACGAGTGGTCTGGCAAAGCACTTGCTGGAGCTGGCCATCACGACAGACTATGGATCCACTGCTATCAACAGCTCGACCCTGCGAGCGCTCTGGACGGCTCTCAAGAAAAACACCAAGTTGAGGAAGCTGGAGTTGGCCGCGGATCCCAGTATTCTGCGGCCTCTGAAAAATCGTTTTCGCCAGTTCAACGGCCAGGTTCTTCCGGCAGCCCCGGTCGATTCTCCATCCAAGCTTGCCTTCCTGAGTGCGATTTCCTTCGGAACCAGTGATTAAGACACTAATCTTCCTGCCATGGATCAGCGCGTGGTGTCCCTTGCTTTCGAGTTTGCTGCTACCCGAGTGGTCCGCTCAGTGGTCTTGTGTTATCCCGGGTAGTAGCAGACATGAGGTCACACACTGCCTCTGTTGCGTACAAGTTTGTTTCAGTGCAGCGAAATTCCTACCGTCCAGAGACTCGATTACGCCTCCAAGTTGCTGTCCATTGGGTTTGTCTTCCTGTTGCTGCTGCGGGTCCTCCGCCGGACAACCTCCTTTTTGCTGCTAGAATTTAGGCCAAATATCGCAAGTCAACCCTCAGCTGCGTCCTTTCACCACAGACAGGGCTTTCCGGCGCATACAAACTCCCAGTCAACGGCCGTTACTCGACCATTTCGAGACCCGCCACCGAGAACTCTGACTGCAGCAGTAAGTATGGCTCCACGCTCCTCCGCCTGCCGCCGCGTGCTGGCCGTGCCGCGCGCGCTCGTCTCGCAGAACAAGCGGCGCTTCCAGCAGGACGGCTTCGACCTGGACCTGGGCTACGTTCACCCGCGCGTCATCGTCATGGGTCTGTGGAGAAGAAAAATAACGGCTGCATTGTTTAGTGTTGTTTTTTTAGACTAAAATAATATGTGACGTGGTAACTTTCAGGTTTCCCAGCGGTGGGGGTCGAGTTCCTGTTCCGCAACCCGCGGTCCGAGGTGCAGCAGTTCCTGGACGAGCGTCACGAGGGCGACTACTTCGTCTTCAACTTCTGCGACGAACCGAGTCGATGGTGAAGTAGAAAATCCCTGCTGTGAGGATTGCTAATTTTCCTAATCTAGTTGTCAACGTTGTGATTTGTTGGCGTAGCTACTCGCCAGACATCTTTGACGGCAGGGCCAAGAGCTTCCCCATCGAAGACCACAACGTTCCAACGTTCCAGATGATGTACGTATCGTCGTGTTGAGCTCAACTGTTCCACTCCAAGGCTCTTAGTACCTGTGATTTATCTTGATACTACCAGGGTTGAGTTCTGCGAAGAAGCAGCAGCGTGGCTTGATGCCAATGAGAAACACGTTGTGGCGCTGCACTGCAAGGTAAACACTCCTCGTTGACTGACCTACGTAGAGAGAGCTGAAGAGCACTGAGATTGACTGAATTGGATTGTTGTTGTTAGGCTGGAAAGGGGAGAGCGGGTATGATGGCGTGCATACTGCTCTTGCGCATGGGCTTCGCGGCCTCCGCGACCGAAGCGATAGATCGGTACAATCGCGAGCGCGTGCACGACCGCCGCGGTCTCACTGTCGTGAGCCAGAAGAAGTGGGTCAACTACTACGCTGCGCTTCGTACACAATCGTCTTCTGGGCCTGGGGGCTCCATCGAAGAGCCAACCTTTGTGCTGCAGAAGCTGACCCTGCGCAACACACTCACTGCGGCTAAATTACCGAAGGTCCGCCTTCGCGTTTTCACGCTAAGTCCTGACGGTTCGCCAAAGACGCTGCTTCACCAAGAGATTGGCTTCAATAAATTCGAGCTGCAAGAGGAAATTCGAGGATGCGTCATGATCGAGTTTTACCGCGAACGTGTCAACGGGTGCATGCGGCGCAAGCACTTCAAGATCTGGTTCAACACTTTCTTTCTCAATCCTGGTACGAAATGTGTGTCTCGTTAAAACTACACCACGAGTTACTTACTTTTGTGCTCCTTGTCCGGCAGACAACGAGACTGGAAGTGTTATCTTCTCTCGCTCCGATATGGACTGGGTGGCTCGAGACAGCAAGTACCGACGTTTGCCTGCCGCATTTGAGCTCGAGATGAACGTTACGCGCTCCCACCACGTGTAGAGTATCATTGGTGGTAGCTACTGATTAACCTGGCAATCCCTGCATTTGATTTATCTAGCTCCCCTCAACATTCAATAAAGCTGTTTGTATTATCACTTCGCTATGTGGTATCTGTCGAGAACACAAGGGACACCACCTACTTCGGTCTAAATGGCACGGCGGTGAACGTGTCGCTAAAGCGTTTGAACTCCGGGTGGTAGTCGAAGTTTTCCATGAGCACGATAATGCCCTGGGCATGGCGCAACTTGGCATCGTTGTACTGCCCTTGCATGCTGTCCGTCGTCTCTGTGTACTTCCCCGCCAGTGGCTTGATCTTGCTCTCAAAGAGCGCATTCCAGTCGCGGCACTCTTTCAATTTGGCCTCGAAGTCTTTTCGTCGCTCGTTCAGTCGGAAGAGCTGCTCGTCGTAGTCCTTCTTGCCCTTCTCATCCGCCTTGATCTCGCGCGTCAGCATCTCAATTCGCATTTGCACACTTTCTAACGCTCCCCCGATGCCGCTGGTCACACGATTCATCTTTGCAGCATCCTTTGTTAGCGTAAGTTGCTGGGTAGATGCGGGTGTGTATTTCAGCCGAGGCAGGCCACGTCCCGACGGAACAGTCGTCATGACAAAGGAATCCCCTGAAAACGTCAGTGAAGAGGCCGGCCAAAAGAAAAAGGGGGCAATGCAGGACAAGAACAAGATGCAGAGGTGGCTCAACGAGCTCTAAAATAGGCGGTTCGGCAGTAGTTGCAGCTACATTTGCGGCACGTTGGAGTGTAGGATAATGATTAGAAGTTTTACTAGAAGTTTGCAATATGTAGCTTAACTGTAGTGAAAGGCACCGGATTTATTAGTGCCGGGTAGTGCAATTTCACTCCGTTCATCTCGAGTGCTTATATCCTCAGTGAGTGATGGGGTTTGGACGTCTGCTGCCGATATTCTCGTAGTACTGACCGTCTTCGCAGAACGTCACCGAGCGGCGCATGTCGGGGGCGTCGCCTTCTTTTTGTTTGCTAAAAGAGCATGGAGCACTGTAGTCTTCCGTACGCGCGAGCTTGGCGAAAAAGTCCAGAAGTCCAGGTGAAGACACAAAGCCGCTCTCCTCATTGTCGATACTGCTCGCGACGAACTGCTGCTCATGCAGATCCAGATCAAGTCCAAGTCGGTAGCACACATGCTTGACGTCACTAGCGCGGCAGGTCGCTTCGAATTCCCCGTTGTCGATGGGAACGACCATTTCTCGAGGTGCAAGACCCTTGAACGCGTGGCGTACGAGAACTGCCGCGCTCTGGAGACCATACTCAGAGTGCAAGAGGTCCTTTAGCCGGCTCTCCTGCAACAATTTACGTCGAACTGTGGCCGCACTCCCGGAAAACGCGTCTCCGTTTGGGAATGAAGCGAGTTTAGTGAACGACCCCGTCGTCGTAGGAAGAACGGAGCTGTGCATATCAAGGCTGTTGTTCAGTCTTCGTCCCGTCGGTCGCTGCGGGTGTTGGTACGGGTTGGTCGAAAAAGTAGACGGAGGTCCATTCCCCGATGTTGGTGGGGCCATGGATAATTCCTTGGTAACCTCACCTAGCAACTCGCTAATCCGTCGTAAGACATCCAGAAATCCAAGACCGCCTTCGGGTCTTAACGTGGGGTACAACTCGTCCACAAGCTCTTGAGCTGCTGGAGCACCGGCGGGGAAATGCAGGTTCAAGCGCGACGTCAACAAGATTTCGACAAGGTCTTTCTTGGTGACTTGACCCCGAGCATCTGCACGTCGATGCAGGTCTAGCGCAGTTTTCAGGTCGCTACGACGCTCAAGCAAATCCTGCAATACACCGACCAGAGCTATGCGGTGCCTGCGCTCCTGTCGAGACTTGGCGTCTTCCACTGCGGTCGACCTTCTTGCCGGTCGGACTGGTGCCTGGTGCTGTTCATTGTCAGCACTGGTGATCTCATCAGCGATTCGAATTGACGACCTAGCAGCAGGATGATCTTGGTGCATCCGTCGCCGCGGGCAGTTCCAAAGAGCGTCGTTGGCGCGGGAGTCTTGATTGAACGAAGACACAACGTTCATTGGTGGGGTGCGTTCTTCGTAGGGGGCCAACAGTACCGATGTAGTAGAGAGGTGCTTCTTCCGCTTTTTCGGCGATAGTAAATCACTACAGATCGCACCCAAGAGGTCTTCGAGCGCGTGATAAGGGATCTGATCGGTCGGTGTTTCAACTTGTTGGCGGGTAAGAGCTTCGATGGCAGCATGTTTGTCTGCTATAGAGGCCATGATGCCCAACTCGTGAGTAGCCTGGAGCATTTCACTGGCTGAGATCGTTCCGGTCTGGTTGGTATCCATCCGCTCGCAAATTGCCATGAGGTGTGGCAGTTCAACCAACATTTTCTCCAGGACCTTCTGAACAGAGCGCGGGAGGCGGCTCCGTTGTGCAGACCCATCGATGGATAATCCAGGGAGCTGCTGAGACGATGATGATGTAGTATTCTGCTGGGTCGCAAAGGTGTTCAAGTGATCGTAGAGGTCCTGGGCCAGGATATACCCACGACCTTGAGTATCGAGCGTCCAAAACAGCGCCTCGACATCGGCATACCGCACCAAAAGGTTCAAGTGCACGAGACTCTGACGGAATTGACCTCGAGAAATGTGACCAAACCGATCACCTGGAAACACACTTTGTGGCGAGGACGCGGACAATTGCCCAAGCTGTTTAAGCTGCTGTAGCTTTGATAGAATACGTGCTTCCAGAGCAGGAGGTGGTTTTCCTGTAGAGAAGAAGGGATCCTGCCGCCGATGTTGGTGCTCAAGATAAGCCTCGCTGTCTCCACTGTGAACTGCTCGAGGGCTTGTGGTCGCTGTTGGGAAATGCAGCTCACTCTCCCGACGACGCTCGTCACAGATTTTGACAATTGTGCGGCTTGCCTCGGCATTTCTAAAAGACAGATGAATAAATCAATTAGCGATTCGTTCGTGGCTGCAATGCATCATGCTGGACGCACCTCTCTTGAGTGGATTTGCCTGCTGGGTAGGGTGTATTGCCACTGTTGACAGGGCTGTACACAGTTGGCGATACAGTTTTCCTTCCAAGTCGGATTGGAGAGAGGCCAACATATCCGACAGAAGTACCAGGAACACCAGGGGATGCCTTTGACTTCATAGACGTTCGATCGGCTGCCTTCAGCGACTCTAAAAGTGAAGCGATTGCAATTGTACCAGACGCGGAATCCCTGTAACGTAGTTAGATAGGAGTGAGTTCCCATGAAAGGCACTTCACAACACCTTTCTCTACTTACGAAAATGGTAGGAGACGGACTCTCAGAGCAGCAAAATCGGCATTGCTCAGTGTGATGCCACAACGCAGCAAGCAGTCGCGGAACGTCTCGGGTGGAAGGTAGGATTGGCCGATCCGTTCATACTGTTGGAAAAGTAGTTGCAACTTGTCGACGGCAGCCACGAGGATATCCCAAAGCCGAGCACTGCCTACACCGACAACCGGAGGAGAAACTTGTCGAGAGTTCGATGGCAGTGCTTGTGTTCGGTGATCTAGCCCATCGTTTTCTTGAAACAACGAAAGAAATTCGGCGTATTTGATGGCAAAGGCGTTGCCATTGCCACCTCGACCACGCCACCTTCCGTTCGTGGCACCATCTCGTGTGTACTCCTTCACGTCTTCACCCAGCGCCATATACAGCTTCTCATACTCACGCGTAGTCAAAAACACGCCAATATGACTTAATGCCAGCTCAAGCTCCTCGGGGCTGACCTTGCCCGAACTCATGACGTCCATTTTCAGGAAAATCTGGCGGAGTTTCTCGCTACTTTGTGCGATGGACGTTGAAAGCCGCTGCCACAGCGCTTCTCCCTCCTGTAGACGAATATTACGTCCATTTCCATCCAATTCGTTTTGACTGCTCTTGTCGCCGCTAATTGCGCGGCTGGCGTTGAGCGTGGCTTGGGTAGCATAGGGAGTTGCAAGTGGTGCACGAGGAGACGAGTACTGAATGCGTTTGTCCATCGACAACGAAGACATTGAAGACGTCAACTGCGATGTTTGGTCTTGCTGGTAACTTGCTCTCATGAGCTGCAGAGACCATTCGGTCATGATGCGACAGAAAAGATCGATGTCTATGGGATCGTTTGCAGGTGTACAAAACCAAATCGTTAAGGGCTGCTACCCGATATTTCCCCTTCATCCGGCACAAGTACTCACCTAATTTTCGAGTCTGAGAGGGACAGAACACCAAATAGAGCTCCTTGGCTCTCTCCAGGTCTCGATCGGGCTGAGATTCATTGTAGGAATCATCAGAATTTGAAGCAACAATCTCTAGTCGAGTGACTGCCAGTTGGAACTCGCGGAGATCAAGGTGGCCGTCGCCGTTCAGACTGAACCGTCGAAGTACGTCGTCAGGCTTCATTGGAGACCGCGAAAAGCGGTGCACCTCGTCCGCGAAATACTTCATGAGCTGCTGATTCGACAATAGTTGGTGGTACTGCTGCCAGTCTGTGGGCAAAGTATCGTACACAGTGTTGGCCAAAGTGCTATTGCAGTCGAGCTGAACTATCCTGCTACACGCTACGTACCAGCAGTGCTCATCTGGTCGATCTTGTTCCGAGCCTTGGACATCCTGCACGTCTCTGAGCCTTGGTACTAAGCCAGACGGGTGAGGGCAATACGCAGACTTGGGCGACGTGTCGAAGTGAGTCTCCATTTTCCTCGCTAATTTTAAGGGGGCGAAACTCCTGGGAAAATGTCGCGCCGCTCGTGCAGCGTGAACAAAATAATACCATGTTTATTTAAAAAATTAAGGGTAGGATAGATTATGAAGCCTAAGTTTGATTGTTCTTCGAAGTCCGTGCTTTTGTTTGGATTCCAAACTTAGTAGCTTGGAAAAGCGGGGTAGCGGTGAGTTGTATAAAAAAGATGCACCAACAGTACACAATAAGATTTTACTTTACTGTTGAGATTTGGGGGATCGCTATCAGTAGCTAATATGTAGCATTGCTATTAAGATTTTCCCAGAGGTTTAACTCGACGCGCACAACCAATTATTATACTACACTTCGTACAGAAGTATAGTTCATTGTTCTTTAATCCAGATGTGGCATCTACCTTTGCGTTATCAACCCAGCCGAGAAATGTCATCCCCCTTTGCGCTATCCAGGCAGCACTTCTACCGTAGAGTAAAGGTTCTACAGTACGAAAACCGATTTAAAAAGTATAGCAAAAAGATGAAACAAATCTTGAATTTAACCCATTTCTGAGCAATAAGAAAATTAGACGCGGTAGAGCCCTTATTTAGGAAGCGGCAAGCTCGAGAACAATCGCTTGCGGTACATTTA
>JAHWLF010000525.1:0-13310 GCA_024679295.1 Phytophthora parvispora
ATATTATTTCAGAGGGTATTCAGGGGTGCTAGGTAGTCGCTCCCAGGATTTTGCATTGACTGCTTGTGTGAACGGAAGGTTTCTGATAGTGATTATATTTTTCTCCTGTACTGGAGGTGGTGCGCGTATAGTGGTGAGTCTCAGGGGAGGTAGGCCCCTGAATTTCAGACTCGTGTGAGCCTAGTGTGTGAGTGACCCACCGTCCGAGGGTCCAAAAGAATAAGTGACGGCTAGTTGTAGTGTTTGTATACTCTGTATTTGTTGGTTTTATCGAGCTAGGAGGGCATTTGGGTAAGGTGTCTTCTGAGTTCCACGTCCCCCAGAGTTGACTGAAATCCTGAACCCTGAATTCGTGATATTCTGGGTTCCTGGGGATCTAATATTCTGGGTTGCCTTCTGGTGTGGAGGTGCGTTTTGGATTAGACGTGTACTCTAGTACTTCTTCAAGGCTACATTTCCATCCAAGGGTGTGCCGTTCCGTCGAAGACAAATGAGCCGACAGGGATTACACAAGGTACCCAAGCCAACCAAGGGGAGTGATTCTCTGGGTTTAAAGCTTTGCGACTGCGAATCTCTGGGTCTATCTCCTTGCTGTTGACTATCAAGTCGAACCTCTGGGTCTACCCTCAGGGGAACCACTTGGGCTGCGCTACACACAACCCCCTGGGCGATTAAGGTTTCATCAGCCTCGCCTCATGAAGCCGTATCAGTTCTTATCGGCGACGGCAATCGACTATTTCATAAACCGCTACATGATGCGGGTCACGGGGAGCGTGTACACGTGCGGGCCAACGTTCTACAGGACCATCGAGGCCGCACACGCTGCGCAATATCCAGGCGCGAAGGCTGAACGCCTCAAGACTTTGAGCGAGATGTTGGAGTGGAGTGACTATCCTTACATTCTGCTGCTGATTTGGGGGAACAAGCATTGGCGCTTTATCATAGTTGAAAATGCCTTTCATGATGGACCTACAGGACGGTTCCATGTGAACCCTCTCAAAAGAGTCCACAACAGCTTACGCGTATTCGATACCGTCAAGTGGATCTTGTTCTAAGAGCAGCACAGACTCGCAGGTTATACAATCTGTGAATGGCGCTACGACACGTTTAAGATACAGCCCCAACAGAGTAATGGTTTTGACTGCGGTATATATCTTCTTTACTAAATGAACTGCATCTCAAGGAAAATGGTCGATCAGCAGCCCCGGTTGGACAGGGGCAAAAAGCCGGTAAAGGGCAAGGTCGGCGAATGGACAGTGGGGCGATTCAACACGCGCCATGCAGAGGCGCACCGGAGAAGTTTTCTCGACGTCCTCCTTCGTGATATCAAGCCCGTCGACCTTCTCTCCGCATCAGTTTAAACAATAAGAGTTACACGGAATTTGTTTGCATCCACTTTGATATTGATATTGCCCTTGTTCAATTACACCATGGATTCCGTGCTCCAAGATGCCGTGCTCATGGGCGACGAACAACTGACTCTTCTCCTAAGTGCCATGCTTCAAGTCACCCCACGCACATGGGCTCGGATCTCCTGGTGTTTCTCCTGCGCGCCTGCTACGCACTCGAGCTCCGCCTCCTCCTGGGCGCCGATTTTCTCCTTGTACACCTGGGCGCCGTTCTTCAGGTTGCCGTGATCTTGAGCGCCGTGCTCATGGCCGCCGATCGCTAATGGGCGCCGCTGGCAGTTCTTGCTACATACAGTACCCTACTTTGTTCAGTGTCATATGTTTTGACTTTTGCTGGCGCCCCATCTGGATTTTGTTGGCGCAATTTTCACGGACGGTCCACGTTTAGATTTTGCGCGTAACATGTACAGTCCAGGCCGTCGGGTTCAAGGGGTTAATATTATCTTTGATTTTGTTGGGGACGAAGTCCCTCCTATAATGATGTTACTCCTCTTTAGTGAGTTGTTACGTCACGTATTAATACTGCTATTTACTTTTTACATGAGTTTTTCGAATGGGTTGGGTTCAAAATTAATAATAGCTCATACGGGGACGGAAACTTGCGAAAAAAGCCTGTGTTTAACAACATTTTGTCCGTTACTTGAAGGTGGGATTCGTGGAATCATCAGAAGCTTTATCGTAGTCACTACTCGAGAATGCCATAAAACCAAAGGGTCGATGTTACGAAACAGCAAATCCGGCAGTTACTATCAGGGATGTCAGAAATAGCCTTAAACGCGACTTTTTACCTTTCTTTGGACCGCCTTATGACACCTTATTAATACCATAGTTCCCGGGCTAGATACGAGCTGTATATTTTTCTGTCCCATAATCTAACGTCTTGATATTTGTATGTACCTTCGTCTAAGTACGGATGCTGAGGCTCGGGTTGGGGGTGGTTACGAGGGCAGACATGTGGGCATAGGAGCAGCATCTACAACATAATGGGATCTTATGTAGACAAATTGGGCTAATTACCTACCCTACGATGGCCTCATCAACATAAGCAACGCCCCGTTTATCGGTGCGTCCGATTTTTGCAGCGTTGCATACGTGCAGCAGCGGATGCAATGTGCAGCAGACCAATGATAATCATGCAAACAGGCACGTTTCAATTGATTGCTAGCTACGGAAAAGCCCACAAAACGTACTGCCAACGAGTCGTCATCAGCCATACGTTTTCCCGCGCTCTCAGCATTTTCGCTTCCTCCGGCCCCCTCCTCCGCTTCCGAGACAGCCTCCGCTCGTCTCGCCACCCCCTTGTCCTTGATTGACGCGACGCCGCTTCTTTCCTGGGCGTGAAGCTGGCGGACGGTCGCGAACCTTGTGCTCTTGGAGTAGATGATGTGGGATGTCGTTCCTATTCTTCCAATCTACGTGCCAGATCTGGAAACAGGTCTTGGTTCTTCCTTCGCGGACAACATTGCACAAATACTTGCTACATTGCATCACTACATGTTAGACATTGGATCTCTTTGCAGTAGAAAACAGCACTTACCGTTTGTTGCCCACAGAACACTCGGGACAAAAATACTTGGTAAATTTCCGCGGCTTGATCTTGAACAGCGCACAACGTTGCACGAACGCTGACGCCGTTTGACTCCTTGATCCCCGTCGACAGTGTCAGGATTTTCCTCGAGCTGATGACCGTCATCTACTGCTCCCTCTTGGTGTGATGCCTGCTGTCGCGACTCGGATCGAACAGGTGACACTGCCGTCCGATCCCTTGCTGATGTCGCTTGCTACAAGTAAGCAACGAGTAGATAACATTAGGACCGACTTATGTTGGATATGCATATCACATGAAGCCACTTATGTTGCCTGGACAACATATCTTACCTCAATCTCGGTGAAAACCTCGTCCGATTCTACAGCGAGAAGTTGCTACATCAGCTCTTCGAAAAAGGCGAAGTGCTTCGGCGGCCGCTTGTTGTTCACCTTCTTATTGTAGTGATACACAATAAACGCGTTTACGAGCGCCATGTCTAGAAGACCGAGAAACAGCGTCTTGTAATACTTGCGCGTTTTGTAGCACAGCTGGACATTGTAGCGCAGCATACGGAGTTGGTCGTGGACATCGACACCGCCCATGTTGCGGTGGTAGTCTCGCACCAGCTCCGGCGCAAGGACAGACTGCATTTGTCCGTTGATTCGTCGCACTATCCCAAAAAGCAATACAAACACACTGTTAGCCTTGCAACAGCACAGATAAGGTTCGATCGGTGACTACGAGTCGCCACGGAGACGTAGGGGAGGGGGGGGGGACAGCGCGTTCACGTTGCGCAGCACGGCCGCTTCGCCAGAGTTGTTGTCCTTTGGCACGGGAGTGCAAAGATGGCTTTTCGCACCACAGTAAATCTCGATCCGAAGCAAAATACCAATCACAGGGAAGATAAGTTAGATGTTATGTTAGTTTCTTGTTAAAAGCAATAACATATGTTGGTGAATAGCCAACATAAGCACTTGTACCAAAACAAAATGGCAAGCCGAAGCTTGCCACTTCAATCGCTAACGCACCTCGTGCAATACGCCGTCTTGGCGCAGGCTGCGGTGAATACCTTCGTTCCCCACCAGTGCGGCTTATCCTTGTTGAATTGTCGCATCGGGTTATACCGCGAGCGTGAAGGCAACGTCGCCTCGTCGAAGCTGATGACAGGTGGCACCTTGTAGTCGTGCGCAAAGGTGCGCTGCAGTACGTCGATCACTGGTCTGATCTTCCACGCGCGGTCGAGTCTGGCTTGCGGGGATTTGTTGTTTGAGAAGTGTAGATAACCCATAATATGAAAGAAGCGATTCTTCCCCATCAATTTGCCGAATCGATTCACAGGTAGCGCTCCCACTTTATCCGAGACCAGTGCGCAGCTATTCCCTTCCGGATGGGCGCCAACATCCTTACAATCAGTAATGCCACGACTCGTAGAACTTGTCATGCCTCAATGTCCTAATCGGTGACGAATTTCGCCAAGTTCTTCAACATCGCCGCTGTTTCGCCGCTGTTGCGAGCGCAGCGCTCTTGCGCGTTGCGGGATGGATTGCCGATGGTAGGTGTTGCTCTCCACAGCTATCTGTGACCACAACTTGGGCGGAAGGAAATAGAAAAACAGGGTCAACGGGTCGTCCGCCACTCTAAGCACGCTGTCACTGGGGCCGAATGGCCCATCGTAGACGTCTTCGTAACTTGGGTTCGGGCCAAACTTTGACGAATCTGCGAGCATCGACGCGTGCTGTTATGTTGATCCCGTTAACTCCCGAAAACGTATGTTGGATAAGGCCAACATAACTTACCGTACTCCCAGCCATCATCTCGCATCGAAGTGATCAACTGCTTGTCTTTGGCTGCAGACAAGCAGACAGAGTCGGGTAGGTCTTCGCGCTCGACGTCCGACTCTTCGTCGGTAAGTTCACCAATCTCCCAATCTCCACCCTAGCTATCGTCATCATCAGCAGCGTCTTCTTCATATTTTGACTCTTCTTCGATGTCAGGGCCCTCATCGGAGTTCAGGCCAGTATAGCAGTCGGCCCCTTCCTCCATCAAGTTAGGGTCTGCGTCGACCATGCAGGTGGGGACGTACGGTACATCTTCTTCTTCCTCGCAACCGTCGTAACCGCACGCTTCGTCACTGCACTCATCCTCACTCGGTTTGATCTACACGTTTCACAATAGCACAAACAGTTATGTTAGCTCTTATGTTTGCATGACAAGTTCTTATGTTGGAAACACTAACATAACTTACCTCGTCGTCTTGCAAGATGCTGCGTCGACGTTTTTGAGATGAGGATGATGGTACGCGTTTGTGCTTTCCAGCGCTCGACAGTGGGGCAGAGGCCCCCGCAGGTAACGGCGCTTGAACAGGCGTTGTGGGGCTCTCGGCAACACCAATACAGCCGACGATGTCAGCGAGCACCTCACTGACGGCAGCTTCTACTGCATGGGCTGCTTCTTGGTCCACCGTGGCCGTAGCACTGCCACCGCTGCCCTCCTTCGCAGGCTTCTTCTGGTTGGTGCCGACTTGCCCACCGTCTCCTTCGCTGCTTTCTCCTTCGTTCTGACCGCCGGAGGCTTCACCGCCGCCCTCTTCTTGCTGGCCGCCGGAGGTGTGACCGCCTCCTTCTTCTTGCCTGCCGTCTTCTTCTTGTCCGCCGTCTCTTTGGTCTCGGCTGCTGCGTCGTTGGACATCATCGTCTTCTTGCCCGTTGTATGCTTGGCCTCAGTAGCAGCCGATGCCCTTGCCAGCCTCTCCCCCGCCGCCCTCAATCGCACAGGGGCATCACCCTTGGACTCGCCGACCTCCATCGCCGCTGTTGTGCGCTTTGCAGCCCTCGTCGCCCTCACGCCTCCATCACTCGTCTTCTGCTGCGCTCGCCGGACGCGGCGTTCGTGGCGGTCGCTTAGCAGTGCCTCACGGCACAGGCGCCGCTCCTCCTCCGTAAGCTGGTGCCGTGAGGTTTTGCCGACCGGGGCAACCATCTTGCTGTCGAGTCGTCTTTTTGCAGAATGAGCTCTGCGGTCATGCTGACCACTCGTCCATAGTGGATGAGGCCCTCCCTTCTCTGCCACCTGCAACCGAACCCACAAACGTCCAAACCTAAGCCTGTGCACTCGGTTCTTTTCTGTAAATAAAATATCTTATTTTCAGTATATATTCTTATAGGATATGCATCCATACAAACATTAAATCTAATTGATCTTTATGTTGGAGGTCCTACATACCAGAGACGCTGCGAACAAAGTAAATTAGGGTATACACCTCTGATGTTGTATGGTACAACATACGGGAACTAAGGGGTTAAGCATTTTAGGACTGCAAAACCTTACATGCGCCGTCGTAAAAAGGGTGACTGGTAAAAAGCCAAATCTGCAGCCATGCGAACAGTCGCAGCATGTGAACCCGCTGGCTGGACCCTGAAGCGGCGACAGCACCATATTCGGCTGCATGTTCGGCTGCGTGTTCGGCGGATGCGTTTGTCTTCGCGTGGAACGCCAAGCCGTCTCCCAGCGCCTGCAACAGCGTACCTCCTGCAGGCCTCGAGCGTATGGAGGTCGCGACGCAAGTACATAATGCTTCCCTGGTAGTTTTTTTATACGGGTCGTCTGCAGATCAGGTCTGCACAGCACGTAAAGGTTTCCACAGGGGTAAATTATCGATACATTCGTCTCCAGGGGCACGCCCGATACAGATACCAATATTCATATTTGCTTGGTGAGGACGTCGTCCAAAGCGATGACACACGTAGCTTATGGTGGTCGGCCCTCAAAGCAACATGGAGCGCAGTGAAGCGTGATGCATTGAAAACATAGTCCATAAAGATATAGCAAAATCTTTTGATCATAAAAAGCTTAAGGTGACACAGATAGTACAAACAGTCTCAGCTTATGAACATAAGTCCCTCGGTTTTGGTCCGAGTGGCAGTTCATCGTGTCGGCAGTTGGGGTGGCTTTCTTTGAGCTGTTATATCTTCAAAACGGCTGCGATTTGGCCAAAATGGGCCTTCTTTTCGGGATTCTACGAGTGATTTAACCCTATATATCTAACTAGCGATATAGGTTTTTCAGAGTTTAAACCCTTCAAAATTGTTGCCGCCCATGACTTGATGCGGCCGGAGCTGTCGCACTCCAGTGAGAACTGTCGGTACCAGTTCATGGGGGTGACTCCCAGATGACAAGACACCATAGTCACAAATTGTGAAGACTCTTCTGTCATCTGCGGGTGATAATCCGCGTAGAATTGCTCCACAGCGAAGAACCACAGCTCGAGATCCTCATCGAGCTTGCCGTGGTAAGTTGGAGGTTGATGCTTGCGGGCCCCTGTTGGCCTTGCGGTGAGCGCGTCGATGCGGGCTTCACTAGCAGCGAATTGCTGCTGCATCATGGATTGAAAATCAGCTTGTTGGCGGGCGAGAAGCTGCAGCACGTCTCCAAATGATTGCGGTGTGTTGGTCTGTTCCATCACGGTGGCGCAATACTTCAAAATTTTCTCGGCGCGAAGGTCGGGAATGGACAAGTCGATGCTTGGACTTTGGGGGTATCATGAACTCCTGCCAGGACGGTAGCTCTCTGATTGACTAGGAAGGACCTGTATTCGATGACATAGCGAATGTGGTACCCTCAAGTTGAGGATGCTGCAGGTTGCCTGGACCGAGCTCAGCATGAAACTGATTGTTGAAAATGGCTGTGAAACCTGAAAGCGCTTACCAGTACAACCCCGTGGACACACCTACGGCACGTTCACGGAGGGTATTCTAGGGGACAGCTGGCTTACTGCCAACAAGGGTATGGCCGCAATGGCCTTCGGAAGATGCCATGTTTCGAGACGGAGATGCCATCATCGGAATCGTACTCGTCGAGTGTAACGTAGTGGAAGCTTGGGCTCGTAAGGGCAAAATGAAAAGTGAATTATTGTTTATCTACTGCTGTCCTCAAGGGCACTCTCTTGTGTCCAACTGTTAAGTAGAGTAAACGAAGAATAATTCGAAATCAAAGTTATCAAAGCGTAACACTGAGTGAACAAAGCGTAAATCGGAGTAATCAAAGCGTAAACGGCGTAACCGTGTAACCGTAGAGTAAACGGGGTACACTCCGTTACATCGAGTTCAAGGTAGCCGATGAGTAAGTGTAGTCTGGATCGACAATCTGTAGATGGGTAGTGCAATTTTACCCTGTTGGAACTCGGTCAAACCCAGTGTATACACGTAATATTGACGTTTCACTTCGCCAACATACCCATGAGTCTTGTTATCGATCAGATGTATTTTCAACTCCTCCAATATCGTTTGCACGACCTCCTCCCATTTTCTGAAGCCGCAAACGGTTTTCGAGTTGTTTGATCTTCCTCCGCAATGATGAGAAGGTAAGTGCTACATCCTGCTCGCGTTGCAATGCAGTCATCTACATACAAAGTGAATAGCGCGGTTAGTGAGGATTAAAATGGTGTTGGGAATTTCTGGCCAACATACAAGGTATACTGTCAACGAGTTACGAAGGAAGAATGTGGCCAGCAAGAATATGAACAGGAGCATCCACGGCACGAAATTATTGCCAAGTACCAGTGTGTAGAACGCAGACGCAACACCGGACGATGCGATGTAGTTCAGAAGAGGGGTATAGCCCATAGCAACGTCAACGAATGGCCCACAAGCGTATTCGCAGATGCACAATGGGTAACCAACCGAACACTCTGGCCCCGTCAGGAAGTATGAGCTCTGAGACGCACATTTACAATGAGGTTGACTGAAATATAGCGATGCAATAAACCAAAGCGTACCGATGAACGAGTGGTATCGATTGTGCATAACTTTGTAGTGGCGTTGTAGCTGTTTGCCACGCAAAGTATATCGTCGTTTGAAGAGTCTTGTAAGCGACATTGTTTCGGTAAACGCGTGTTTAGTAGAAAGAAATGGGTGAACCCCAGGAAAATCAGGACTGTGCAGAAGTAGAACTTAATGAAGAAGCTTCCGGCGTCCTTGGCGCCCCACGGGTTGACTGGTTTCTTCTGCAAATACTACAATCAGTTGTCAGTCAAGCAAGCTACGATATATTGCCAACCATCCAAACCAGTACCATGAGGATAAACTTGTCAAACTTGAAATTTACTACGTGTAACAGGAGAACCAGCAGTGCAGTTGTAGGAGCTAGCGGTATAGCCACTAATGCAATCGTGCAGGAATATAACAGTGCAACCATTTTCTGAGGAACAAGGAACTCGGACTTTGTCAGTAGGCTCTCTGCTGGTCTTTCAGCTTGGGCCTTTGATGCTTCTTCGATGAGCACAGAGGTCAAATCTGGCACCAGATCATCGTCACCTCGAGCACCAATTCCGTTATTGACCTCCTCAGCAATTGCTAGAGGTACGACTTTGGCTCTCTGTTTTGCCTTCTGGGCGGTAGCTCTTTTTTCTTGCTGGTGTCGCCAAACCACTTTTACCATATTTATCACAACGCCAGCCAACGGCGCTGATATGGCCATAAGTTTGCTTACACTGAAGTCTGTCAGTACCAGCGTTAATAGACCTGCTGACGCTTGTTCAGCACGACAATCAAAACTTTCCGGCTTGAATCTCAGCATTACGTTCTTACGAACTGTTGATCCATCAAACGTAAGCAGTTCCAGTATGTTTTGAATCGAGGTCAGCAACATCGGGTCGAGGAGCAACGCGAACGAGAAAAGCTGGATGAGCACGTTGAGGATTTTAGCCAAATACAATCGTGTCACCATGGCTTTAATAGCAAAGCCTACATCGTCCCATTTCTCGATCGCAGTCAATATGGATATGAGTTTCGGTAAAATAGCGTTGATTACCGTCACCACGGCTGGAACGATGCTGCTGGCGTACGGTGCGAAGATGGCAGCCTTCGTTGCAAGCTGCAGTTGGAGCTGTGATGATTGTGTGGTAAGCAGGATGATGAGATACCAACTTGCAGCTTGGATAGCCACATAAAATATGAACGCGACAAAACGCCGGACATACAATACATATTTTTGCTTCCTGCCCATAGAACAAAATGTCAGCTCAAGACAATACAACATGTACGGCTAATATGATTCCTCATACTTGGTTCTCGACTTAATTGCCTCGGCACGTTTTTCCTCCTCCATGGCAATTTTTACTTGCTCAGTAATTGTATTTTTCAAGTCGCTGACTTGCTAAAAGCAAACTCGACGAGAAAGTTAGCTCAACGTTACATAATTAGATTAACACGCATACCTACTTACATCTGGAGTCATGAGCGAGAAATCCCAAGCGTTTAGAAGAATCCTGCTGTACTTCGGCTGCGGTATGACCGTGTTAGTATTGAGTACTCGCGGTCCCCCAAGGCAACTGTACTTAGTACACCTTCTCGCTCGCATTTTCGACGGCTTGGGCAGTCTTGGACATTCGATCTTCGGCTATCCACTTGTGAAGTGTGAAAAGCAACAGCAGAAGTTCCATCCAGAGTAAAATGGCCTGACAAAATCATTAATCAATGTGTTAGATTTTGCTTTTCATATAAGCGATCGCAGCCAGTGAACAGTAGCCACACAGAAAGTGTTCGAACCGAATATACGAAGGCTTCATCTGGAAAATATCCCGGGAGCTGCAGGAAGGTAGGGATGACACCCGAATACGCCATCCAGTTCACGCTAATTGACTGTAAAAAAATCGTCAAGTTAATAAGTCGGTCAACTAAGATCCAGAACCAGTGTGCCGGATCCAACCTGATGAAGAAGAAATAAAATGTGTAACACAAGAAACACAAAGCACGGCAGCGACATAACCATAAATGTCATGATGATCCAGCCGAAGAACCGAAAATACGAGGACACTGAGGACCCGAACTGCGCCTCAATCTGCCGGATATCAGTCGTGAATGGGTATAATCTACGTCGTAGAAACAACCGAAACTTCTTCCACTTCAAGCGAATTCCTCGTACAGCCGCCCGATCGGTTCCGTCGCCAAGATCAGCTTCCAACATTTCCTGAGCATCCGCCGCTCCATTCAACATCTGCTGCCGCATTTCTCGCTGCCTCTGAGCTTCCGCTTCCGTCATCCTCGATCCATTGCGCACTCCGCCTCCACCCGCAATTCCGAGCTTAAGTTGCATCATAGCACTTTTGCCTCCCCCGCCGCCTGCAGCTCCTCGAAACCTCAGAATCGTCTCTTTCTCCTCCTCCCACTCCTCTTGGGCTGAAGCGAGTTCTTGCTGGGCGAGTTGCAACTCATTCTGCAAGTTGGAGATAGTTGTCTGGGCCTGCGTCTGCGCACCTTGCAGCCTCTGCACGATCTTGTCTCGATGTTGCAACTGCTTCTCCAGCAAGCGCAACTTTTTACCCACCAGAGCCTGTCGGTACTGGGGCATGTGACTCACAAAACCCTCACTTGTCGTTTCAAACCCATTTGCAGCGTCTTCTTCGTCCTCTTCGTAGTCCTCAACGTTCCAAGTGTTCGCGTCGGCAGGGAAAGAAGTGAGCTTTTCCACTTGTTTGTCCACTGCCGCCTCGATGGCCTCCAGACTCAGCGAGTTTCTACAAATGTGCAACACGAAAGTGCAAGTGTTAACACAGTTGCCATCAACAAATCTCAGCAAAAAAGGATTCTCGTAAAACCTCATGCCGCTGAAGCCTGGCACATCGTCGCTGTCGTCCTCGCCGTGCAACATTTCTCTCTCTAAACGTCTTTTCATGCTCACATCGGAATTAGCCGGTTCTCTCTAACCTCGCACACCACTTTTACACAAACTCGGATCAACAGCACACACCCAAGCGATCCATCGCTCTTCACCTCCGCGATCTCTCCATGCCGTATGCGCACGACGAGCTGTCCACCAACTTGTGGTACTACGTGCAAGACTCTGCGGCCCACTTTGTGAAGAAGAATCATGCCAAAGCCCACCACAAGCCCAAGGCGAAACCCTCTAAAATGGTGCAAAAGCCCAAGTCGGAACCCCCTCTAGCCGCGGATCTCGAGCTCTTTGACTTCGACTGCAACTTGACGCACGAGGACCTACGCGACGACGTCGTGGCTTTAATGCAACAAGCTGCAGATGTCGGGGTGAAGGAGATGCTGGTGCCTGGCGCCACGATCGACGAGTCCCAACGGGCCATCGAACTGTGTCGGCAACACCCGACCACGCTCTTCCCCACGGCGGGGGTGCATCCTTACAACGCACGGGCAATGCCCACGCAGCAGGAGTTGACTACGCTTAAAGGACTGATGGAGTTGCAAGAGGTCCGAGCAGTGGGGGAGTGTGGGTTGGACTACTCGCCGAGTTTTCCCGAACCAGAATTCCAGAAGAAATGGTTTGCCGAGCAGCTCTCATTGGCCTGCGAGCTGAAGAAGCCGGTGTTCCTGCACGAGCGACTGGCGCATCAAGACTTTATCCAGTTGATCGACGAGGCACAAAAGAGATCCAGCGGGTACTTCCCTCCGGCGGTGGTGCACTGCTTCACGGGCAACGAGGAGGAGCTCAAGGCGTACGTAGCTCGTGGTGACGACTGGTACATCGGCGTCACGGGGTTCATCTGCAAGAAGCAGGGTGCAGCTCTGCAGGAGATGGTGAAGCACGTCCCGTTGGAGAGGCTCGTACTGGAGACGGACGCTCCGTACATGGGCTTCCCCAAGTGTCGCCGTGCTGAGAAGACCGACCCGAAGAAGCAGTACCCGAACGTGCCCAGCGCGATGCCCCTCGTGGCTCAAGCTGTTGCAACAGCTCTAGGTCGGTCGTCGCAAGAAGTTGCCAAAATCACTCGCGCCAACGCACGTCGCTTCCTGCGTCTATGACAGTTTGGTTGCAAACTTTTAGATTGGGTTTTCACATGCAGGCATTCTTTTAGATACTTGTAAGCGTTAAGACTATCCTAAACTGGCGAAACACGTCGGCTACTGCCGACGCTCGCGTCGACGTAATAAAACTGGCTGGCAACACGGAGACGAGAGGAAACTTTGGTCTCCTCTTGCAACCTCGCTCTCTTCTGATACTGTAGCATAACAATGGATAATGGCCTCCTCTAGAAGGCGTCTCGGGGCGGCGTGTTGTTGAACGCGATGATGCTCCTCTTCTGCGGCTCGCCCGGCTTGGCGTTCCACTGCACCTCCTCGTGGTGACTCTGCTCCTCCTCGACGCTCTCGCACTCGCTGTCCGTGCTGAGTGTGCTGCTGTTGGAGGACGAGTGCGGCGACGACGCGCGCGGCTTGGTGCACTTGTACACCTCCTCGAAGGTGTCGTCCCGCTCGCGCAGCAGGCGGCTGATGTTGCCGGCGATGGTGGCCACGCTGCGCTCGTCGTTGGTGACCGTCATGTCCCAGGAGAAGCCCTCGTAGAAGGCCAGCGTCTCCTCCATCCACTCGCGCTTGTGCTCGTTGAGCCGCAGCCGCTCGGGCTCGAGC
>JAHWLF010000526.1:0-13305 GCA_024679295.1 Phytophthora parvispora
GCACAGCTGTGCGCCTCGTGACCATCCACCCGCACAACGTCAGCGCCTTCACGGAGGGGCTGGTCTTCGACGACGGCGCGCTCATCGAGTCCACGGGGCTCAACGGCGCGTCCTTCATCCGCAAGTACAGGCTCTCGGACCTCAACTCCATGTTCTTCCGGTCGGGGGCCGCGCAGAGCGTGCCGTTCCTGCAGGAGTTCCGCTTCGATGACGCCATCTTCGGCGAGGGCGTGACTGTGCTGGGCGACAAGCTGTTCGCGCTGACCTACAAGGCCGAGCAGGTGCTGGTGCTGTCACGGCGCGACTTCCAGCTGCTCGGCCAGTTTCCGCTCACGACGTCCAGCAGGGAGGGCTGGGGACTCACCACTGACGGCGAGTTCCTCATCGCCAGCGACGGCTCCGCCAACGTGCTCTTCTTCGACCCGCTCGACGACTTCAAGCTGCACCACAGCATCAGCGTTCGCAAAGACGGCGTGCCGGTAACAAAAGTGAACGAGCTAGAATTTGTGGAGGGAGAACTGCTCGCTAATGTGTGGTTTGAGCACCACATCCTGCGCATTGACATCGTGACCGGGGACGTGATCGAGCAGATCGACCTGGACTGGATACCCAACATGGTGGCCAATATCCACACCAAGGCCATGAAGCAGTCGCCCTATCTTGAGGACGCCGTGATGAATGGGATCGCTTACGACCCAATTAGCCGTCACGTGTTCGTGACTGGCAAGCTTTGGGACTCCATGTTCGAGCTCGAGCTCTCGTACCTGAAACCACACGAGCGCTCGCGTACACCTTGAACGATATTTTGAGTTTGTGAAAAGTACCCTACGTGGTTGTGGTGCCGCAACGAAAGTAAACGATTCCCCACGAGAAGAAGAAAACTAGAGGAAAGATACATGTATTCGGCAACAGGCAACGGCACCATGTAAAAAGATACTACTACAACGACTTCAATGACAACATAAGCACTCTAAGCACTCCTGCTTTCGATCAGCAGGAAAGGTGGCGCGGGTCGACTTGGGTCACCATCCGGCCTACGCAAACTTTTCCGAGTGGAAATCGAAAATGGTGCCATCAGCCTTCGAGGACGAGTACTTCTTGCACACATTGGCCAGCACTTCCTCTAGCTCGTGGGGTCCGCAACAAAACACACCCACTTCCTCGCCAGGGTGCTTGGCTCTAGCATCCGAGAATACCTTGTCCCAGTCTGGTCGACCAAAGTGCGTTAGCTGCTTCGTGTCCATTCCTGAAACGAAGTCCTTGCCAGTTTGTTCGTGAACAAACTCCTGGAACATCTTGAGCTGGGAAGTGTTTTCTTCGCCTCCAAGCACGACTGTGCTCAGGTACTGGTGCGTCTCAATCACGTTGTCGCGGTCCATTTGAGATATCTGCTTCATGGTACCTTCGAACCAGCTCAACGATTCCTGACCGCGGGTCACCCAGTGGAAGTACAGCTTCTGGATCTGGAACGAGCTTGGGTGACGAACATGGTTGCAGTTCAGGCATCGGTTGTCCTCCCAAAGGTGAACAACATCCTTTAAAATGGAAGCGAAAGGAGTAACACCTATACCGCCGCCGATGCAGACCACAGTCTTGTAGCGGTGATAATCTTGCGTCGGGGCGCCAACCGGGCCGTCAAGATATACATCGGGGTACTGCAGATTGCACGCGTGGCAGTCCGCAATTACACGAGCCATAGCATCAGTCCAGTCACCGCAGACACGGATGTGGATGCTGATGTAGTTGTCACCGGGAGCCGATGAAATCGTGAATGGGTGCCACTCATGGGACGAAATCTGGGGGCAGTTGATGTAGAGGTACATGCCAGGTCTGTAGACAAAACGACGAGGCTTCTCAATAAAGAGCGCAACAGTGCCGTCAAGCTCCATGGCTTCCATGATACGCACGGGTGCCGCAAACATCTTGGCGTATCGGAAACGACGCTCGACCAAGTAGATCAGGAACGGAGGTGTGATCCAGATGTAGGCCGAGCAGCGCGCAAGCCACGATGTGGCTCCATGGAATGCAAGCACGACCAGGAAGGGTCCGAAGAGCATGTGCGAGTACCAGAAGAGGTTGAACCTGCCCTGACGGAACTTGGGGATCGCAGCGAGCGGGAATGAAATACAAGTGATCACCAGCAGAATCACACCCGTCCACACCGGTAAGGCTTGCAGCATCGTCGTGAACGGAGGACGTTCTCCGTTCACGAAAGTTGAAACGTGGCGTGTCACGAAGATTGATCGCTTGACCTCGTCTGGGGTGGCGATCAAGTACAGGTAGATCTCGTTGAAGACGTGAGCGATAGTGTGAATGAGGCCGGCGATCAAGAGAACGCTCCCCGAGATCTTGTGGAAGGCAATGTGGTCGTCGAACGGAATAATGCGCCACAAAAACTTACTCCGCTTCATCACCTGGGTGATGGAACGGCACATGGGCAGCAACACAAAAACGCAGTTGAGCATGGCTACCTGCGCGTTGGCGCGGGCGATACGTAGACCCCATCCAATTGCCGGGTCGACCTCGTACATAAACCACTTGACCCAGAACGCGATGTTGTTCACGATGAAGTAAAACAGCAGCCACCAAATGCGGAGCTTGTTGTCGCAGTACCATTGACCAAACTTACTCTGGGGGCGAATAGGTGCAGAGTAAACCGGCTTGGCCTCCTCGAGATGGTACGAGTCCGTCACGTACGGCTCGAACACGCCGCAAAACTGCTTGAATGTCATGGCATCATTTTGAACTCGAGCCTTGCGGAACATGAGCTTCGCCACCGTCTTGAATTCCATGCCAACGACATCGATCTTAGCACTGGAGAAGTTCGACTCCAGCAACTGAACGATTTGGTCCTCGACCACGTAACCCGAGTTATCTGGGTCCAGCGTATCGAAAATGAAGCGCAGCTTCTCCTCGGCGTTCACGCCAAGTTTCATCACAGCATCGATCAAGATGGCATTACCGTCGATCGTACCGTTGCTAGTGGCATACCCATCGAAATCGTTGCCGTCCACCTCGAAGGCATGCGAAAAGGTCTCGCGCTCGATGTAGCCATCCTTGTCGGTGATGTTTCCCATCGCGTCACGAAGCGCTTCAAGTTTCTCCATGGGCGTGAAGGCCTTCTCGTCCATGCTCATAGCCACATTGTACTTCTGCTCGAAATTGCAGTCACCGGGAATTGGCACGGTCACGACGTCGCTTCCAGGGGGTGGGCCGTACATGTCGTCCTTCGGCGCAGGAGGGGCGACGCGGCATTTCTTGTGGGCGGCACTCGAAGCTGATGACACGGTCGACGCTGACAAGGTCAGGCTCTGACGAACCATGTTTGACCGCATCATAGCGTCCACATTAGCACGGCGACGACGCGAACGACGGTTATTGCCGCTACCTCTGCAGTTGCCCACTGCGTGGGCCGTGGTCGAGTTCATCGACATGAACTTGCTGCTATCCATGAAGTTGGCAGTAGCCGGCCTTCGGAGCGGCGGGTTTTGGTTCATGTTGACCATTGTGCTCGTCATCGGCGTCGACTTGTCTCCAAAGCGAGGAGCATTGGGCGACGGTGTCGATACGTCAATGAGGGCCTGCGATTTAGCCGGAGTGATCTTCAAGTCGTTCTTGGGCTTGCCACGCCCGGGTTCTTTCCTTGAGCGGTCCATAGCTGTTGTCGGAGCCAGGCTGCAAAAAGCAAAATGGAGTGCACGCTCACTTGACATTTTCGTGCCGCCTCGCCAGCGGTATTTAGCGAAGCGGGGAGCGATGGGGGCTGCAAGGGAAGGCAAGCTCTGTATGTAATTCGGACAACTAGAAACGCGCGCATACGACTATCCTCCGGACAAGGGGCTCTGGCTGGAGAACAGCTCAAGGTCAAGCAAGCCTGCGCTTCGTGAAGCCGGCCTCTACTATCGTTTCACACAGACACGCTCACCACCGAGGGCGTCCACTTGCGCTAACTACTGCGAGCAGATCCGGGAGCTCACCGCCGCATAACGACGAAAACACACAAACTGCGAGTCCACTCGGCAACGCCATGCGGTTTTCGGTGCTAACTCCGCACCCCGAAGCGGTTATTCTGCAGCTGAAGCACCACCAAAAGCTCGCGGCGGCGGTGGTGCCGCACCCACGGGACGACACTGGTGAGGCCAATGGAGTCGACCATTATTGTGGCACATGTATCGCCGAGCGGTAATGACTCGTTTTAACCTTGAAAGGTGTGAGCAACAATCCTCCGGGTTGGTAACGAGGTAGCCCAAAGGAATGCACCCCTCGCCGCCGTGGCCACCGCTTCCCGCGTCGCGGGCCACAGTGTATTGTCAAAAGCCGCAGCTTGCACCGCAACTCGCTTCGTTCACGAACAGATTGGCGCTGTTCCGCGGGATTAATTCGCCGCACCCGCAACGGCATCTTCGGCGGCCACGCGTTAAATGCCAGAAACACGCGAGGACCAGGATCAGCATTTTAGGCTTTTCTTGCCTTTCCTCGAGCACAGCCGAAGATGCACATGTAAAGATGTCCGAGCGCGTTTCTAGTTTCGGTGTCGTTGAGCGCCTTGTGGGCGTCCAGCACTACCCTCGGTAAAGGTGGTCGGTGCAATTGTATGTAGACAGCGAGCTTCCCGAGAGGTGCAGCTCCCCAACCGCTATCATATGTGCGATACCGCGTGCAGCTGGAACAACGGCGACAGACCAGGGTATCCTGGGACCATTTCGGTGTGACTTGAAGCGGTGTGATACCTGGCGCCGTGCTTAAATGCTTGCGTCGGTCCGGCAAGGTGCCGTACGCTGCAGTGTTGTGAAGTCGCAGCAAACTGCAGTATGTAAGAAGACGATGCTTTGGGTGATGTCCGAGGCCAAGGCGTTCGGATTCGTTCCGCCATTAGGAAGGAATTCAAGTTGATTAACTGGTTATTCCTGGTTGCTACTACACTTGGCTTGCTGATTAGTCCTCGAGATCAAAGTTCGAGATTGTTGTTAGTGACTGTGCTGCTTAGTGACCTACCAGGGTGGTCGCTCTACCTGGCCTGCTACTGATCGAAGGCACGACCGTTGCGCGTGAGCGGGACCTTTGCTCAATTCCCGTTTGTCGCGCATTCGGCCGGATAGTGCGTGGCCATGCTGCTATTGGGAAATCTCTCTGCTCGGGGGGAAATCCAAGCGCTCATTGCTCAATCAGCCAGACTCTAAGGAAATCCCTCTGCTCCCAGCCCCCATGCCCCGATCAACAAGAACAGCGTCATGTGTAGTTCACTGAAACAAGGCGAGCTGACAGGTTGCGGAACTCATTGATCTATTTGTTCAGCTGGCACTTACAACATCGCTTAGCTCATCCTGCTACGCGGCTCAAAGGGCAGTGGTGAGTACACCTAAACAAAGTCATAGTTTTAAAGTTCGCGATTTTACCTTAAGGGGACTGCGGCTTTTTGAACGGTTGGGTAATCTTTTATCCTGTGCAGGAGGTAGCCAGAATTCAACACTCGGTTCACGCAGTGGGTAGCGGTAAGCCTGCGTAGATATCCGTCGACTGCTGATCTCCGAATAGTTTCCAGGCGACGGGTAGCTCTCTGCACAAGACGACAAACCAGGGTCAAATCCGACCTGTTCATTGCTACATAAGCAGCTTTGCTCATCATCGCCTTCTACTTCTTCATCCTCTTGAAGAGTGAGCTCGTGGATCGTAAGGGCTTGCTCTTCAAGACGCTTCATCAGCTTCTGGCGCTCCAACTGCAAGGTTTTAACTTCACGCAGGAGATCACTTTCCTTCGTATCATTGTTGCTCTGCCATGAAGTTCTTTCACATCGAAGCCTGGTCTTTAGTCGCGCTACCTCTTCTCGCAGGGCTTCACATTCCTGACGTAAGGCAGCAATAAGGCTAGTATACTCAGCGGGCGAGGTAAAATTACCCCCTGCACCAGTTGACGACTCCAACAACGTGGACGATTCGAGGTGAATATGATTTGGTGACAGCTTTGGCTTTGATGGAGAGACGTAGGTGCCGTCGGCTTTTGCTTGCAGTAAGTCGTCTATTGTGTGAGCCTGTTCCTGCAGGAACATCGAAACACGGTATCAGTTTCCTATTCACTTGTGTACCTGATGTTAGGCGTTTGAAACTTACCTCGATCAATAGGTTGGCGCTCAATTGTGCCTCGACAATTTCGTTCCAGTGCTTCGATTTTTCTTGCTTAAGAAGTTCGTATTGTGCCAAGAACTCTTCATATCGCTGTGTCAGCTGTTCGTGATCCTGAGCAATGGACTGCTTATCGGACTCAAGGGTACGGATTTGTTCCGTCATAGTTTCGCGCTGCACCAACCACAAAAGCTTAGTTGGATTGGAAAAAGATCCGTCCACTGCATTTCACAGACACCGCACCTCCTCCAGACGAGCGGTTTCGAGCTCCTGAAGTTTTTTGCTTTGGTCTGCTGTCTACATTTGCGTAAATCCACCTCAGTTATACAGCAGACATACTAATCGTGAAACAACTACAGTACGTACCACAGCAGTCAAACTCGTTAAATTTTCAACCAAGTCTTGCATCGTCTTCTTCGTTCCTTCCATTTGCTGGGTCTCTTCATCTCTCTTAGCATTCATCTCCCGAAGTTTGGTTTGAGTTTCTTTTAGCAGGCTAGACAACCTTTGCTCCGTTTCTTGCACTTCTTGGTGTTGGTTAGTCACAGTTTTATATTTTCCGCGCAGGACCTCGTTTTCCTCGATAGCAGTCTGCAGCTGTTTGCACGTATCCAAGTACTTCGAATTTACTTCTTGAAAGCGGTCCCAGCGCTCAAGCTCCAGATTTTTTGTAACTTCAAGCCGTGTTTGCTCGCGAGCCGCGTCTAGCTTGAGTTTTTCGTCCTGTTGCTTCTGTTCTGGAGTTTTCAAGCACTGTGGGCAAGTAGCACTGATTTTCTTGTGTTTCTTCTCAATTTCCCAACACTCCTGCTCCTTGGCTTTCATCGCATGCTCATGCCGCGTCTTCATTTGCTTCATCGCTTGGTATATTTGTTCGTTCTGATGTTCAATGCAAGTTCGCGATCGAAACAAGCCGTTGTAATCTTCTTGAAGCATCATAAGTTGCTCTTTCGAATGCTGATGGTTACGCAGCACTTCACGCCACTTGTCCTTCATATGCCTCACCATTAGCGAGTGTTCAGCTTTGAGTTCACTCTTTCCGTGCAGTGCCTCTTGTAGCGCAGTTGACAAATCGGCAACCTTCCGTTTATACATAGTCACCTCACCCCCCATTTTTTCCTTCAACTGGAAGCTGGACCGTTCTCGATAGCGTGCGTCCTGCAGTTCCTTATCCACTAGCTGCAATCGCGTCTTACATTTTTGCAATTCATCCGCCATAGGTCGGTGCACATTCTGCCACTCTTTTCGCTCACTTTCCAGTTTGCCTCTTAATTGCTCCACTCTCGCCCTTAACGCCTGGCGTTCCTCTTGGGTAGCACGTACATTAGCTGCTGCCTCGTTCTTCACTAGGTCCATCGTCTCATCGTGTTTTTTCTCGAGCGTGCGCAGCTTCTCGTTAAGGCGGCTCAGCTTTGTTTGGTCCTCTTGTCGCTGGTCTAGTGCCGTCTCGAGCAATGAGCTCGTATGTGTAAACTGGTCCTGGAACTTTGTTCGTTCGCCTTCCAAGGCTGATATGGCCGCCTGTAATGTAGCGATCTCGCGCTTGAGCTGAATCGTGTGTGCACTAGCAGCAGCGGCCGCGCGAGCGGCTGTCTGGTCCTTCTTAACCAGTTGTTGCCGCAGAGTTTCGAGATCGCGCAAGAACGACCGACGCTCCTGCAGGTTGGAAAAACGAGGTTAGCGCATGCAAATGGATACATTTTTTTTCGTCTACACAAACTTCAACTTCCAGAGACTTGGTACCTTGTCGAAGCACCGCTGCGCGTCCTTCAGGGATAGCGTGGAGGCCGCGACCATGACTTCCTTCGCCATGTTCAACGGATGGGGTGGCACGAAGCGCCCTGCCAACGTGCACGGCGGGCGGTATACACTGCAGCAGGAAAGCTAATCCTGGCGTGAGGTGGTACGAACTACTTATACTTGCGGTTTTGGTCGGTTTTAAAACGGTAAGTGGTGTGGCGCACGCAAAAGTTTGAAGTACGTGGTGGATTTGACGGGTAACATTGACACTTGCCCGGAATCGCCCCCTCCGAACCAATGGGACTGCGGCTGCGTCAGCTCCAGGTGCTGCACCGCCACGGCGATCGCACCCCTCTGCATAATATTTTCCGAGGGAGCGCGAAATCTCGTCCCGTAGAAGAGGAGGTGCAGCTGTGGACTCGTCAGCTCCCGACAGCGACGCAGCTAGCGCAGCTTCGTTCCAAGTTCAGTGTCCACGTGGACGGCGACGTTCAAACTGCGTTCCAACAGCGACCATTTGGGTATTTGACTACGAAAGGCATCGAGCAGATGACGAGGCGTGGAGAACGACTGGTGAGGGGCGGGATGACTTGAAAGAACGTAATATCGATTCCAGGAACTCACGGACGATCGTGATGTGATAGCGAGAATTCTGTCAGCGAGAGGAGCTGCACCTTGGTGAAGTGACACCCGAGCAGGTGCAGATCTTCAGCAATTCCTACACTCGCACTCAATTGAGTGTGCAGGCGTTGCTTGGTGGTATGCTGCGTGATCAGCCCCAGTTGAGCCCACCGGTGAGTGTTCTTCCGCCGGAGAAAGACATCATCAACAGTGAGTGTATTGTACAATAAGCAATTGACTGGGCCCGCTTTTGGCAAAGAGCTGACCTACGGGTTCGTTGGGGTGTTCTATGGCGACTGTTGCACTTAGCGTACGGAGTTTTCCCAGAGATTATGGAGATGAAAGCGGACTTGGAGCGGGATAACGCGGAATTTGCGGCGCGCGAGCACGATATGACACCCGTCAAGCTAGAATTGATGAGATTGTTTCCAGCTGTTGATTCGGGGCACGTCCCCTTTTCCTGGATGACCGCGGCCGACTACTTCGTTTGCCGTCGCGCTCACCAGGCCCCCTACATTCCAGGAACTGAAGTCCACAGTGAAGCTGCTGAAAGACACCTTGGTTTTCGTTTCCACCAGGTATGGGTTCTATTGGGGTGGTTCAACAGCTTCCTTACACATTCTAATCAGATTTGTTGTATTGTCTGAAGTTTTACTCTCATCGGACGATTTTGAAGCTGGTTGCCGGTCGCCTAATGCACAATGCCCTACGTGAGGTGGGGTTAATTTATCCGTACATTAAGTTTTGAGCGCGGATGCGATACTGACGTTCTTATTTATGGTGATGCAGATGCAAAAAGCTCTTTGGGAGCACACTGAGAGCAAGAAGATCGTGATTTACAGCGGACACGATGTGTCTCTACTGTCGGTTCTCCGGACCGTGGACGCTGAAATTGCAAACGACATCGCGTGGTGGCCCGAGTACTCCTCGGCTCTTGCGCTGGAACTATTGGAAGACGAAAATGGGAAGTTCTTCGTCCGTGTTCGACTGAACGGCGAAATACTTGCTATTGGCGATGCCGCCGACGGCCTTTGCCCCCCTGATCGCTTCCGTGACATGGTGTTGGACCATATCGGAAGTCATGCTGACTAGGTGCATGCCAGCAAGCGCCCGTGCCTCAGCAGGAGATCAGACAAAACTTACACCAATTACACAAGCAAAATAGGCATTTTGTTTAGAGCAAAACTAGGCCAGCAGCTCCGCCACTTGCAGCGCACGTTTGTAGCGCCGGCGGGCGAGCTTAATACTGAGCATTTTCTCCTTCTCCTCAGCCGCAGCCTCTTCCTCCTCTTTAGCTGGAACTCCAGCGTCAATGATTTCTTGCGCTGATTCCATGACACGCTGCGACAATACACATGCTCGTCAAGAAATGCTTCTCCTAACAGTATCTAGCGCATGCGTCAGTACTCACCGTGCGCGCAGCGCCCTGAATACCGTTGAGGTATTCCAGCACAATCGCGAACATGGTCTTGGCTACAACGTCTGCCTCGTACATCCACTGAAGGATCCACTGCTGTTTAATTTTCTGCATTGCCAGACACACGATGACACAAAAGCTCAGCGAATGCCCTACTTGTCCTATGCAGCACTCAATGCTTGAATGCCGCAAAGGAAGTGCACGTCCACCCAACGAACCTTAAACTTCCAGGGAAGTTCGTCGTCCGCCTTGGGCTCGTCGCGCTTCTGCCATTGCTCCAGGTAGTACTTGGCCTGCTGGATCATCTCCGGGGAGCGGTCCGACTTGCCGCCGCCCTCCTTCTCCTCCTCGGCGTCCTTCTTCTTGGCTGCACGCACGCGCTTCTTGGGCACGACCTTGTCTCCATTGTCGTCGAACTTCAGGTGTGTCTTGGCCGCTTCCTTCTTGTTCTTGACGGCCTTCAGCTTGCCGCGCTGCTTCTTGGACGGCTTGGCGGCGCCCATGGTGGTCAAGTGGTCTGCTTGCTTGCCGCACGAATGAACGTGTGTGCCAACCAAATTCCTGCGACGTGTGAGGATGATGTCCTGCACATTAAATTAGGCACCATCGCGGATTGGCGGAATTTTGTGTTTGCGGCTTGTGATTGGCGGATAAATCTGCGCTCTGGTTCGAAAAAACCCGCGGAAAATCGTAACGGCTGTAATCGTGGCTCGCGCCAAAAATCGTCAATGCGCTGCTCGATGTAGACGCACCAGTTCCTTTCTTGCGAGCGCACGGGCAGCTCTCCGCTCCCGTCCCTGGATCCTCCATTTGCCTACGCCTGCGCCTGGATGCCCACTGCACGTCGCTAGAGTTTTTGCAGCTTCGGTCGTGTGCTCCTCCCTCCAGACATGTGTGCCAATCGCAAGCGACCGCGCGGTGAACAGCTCCGCAGTTCGCCTCCGACGTCCCAGCAGATCCACGCCGACGATGACCCATTGAAGCGTGTCAGGACGGAGTCGCCCACGTCTGTAGACCGCGTGGGAATTACAGACAACCAGGCTGAGGAGAAAGAGGAGATCGCGACGACCGCGCATCGTGACGAGATGGTGGCGGCCATTCTGACCATCACGTCAGCGCTGGGACTCTCGAGGGAGACGTTGCACTTGTGCGTGGGCCTGCTGGACCGATATTTGGAGCAACAAAGCATTGCAGCAGTTAAACTCGAAGCGCTGAGCATTTCGTAAGTACGGTTGCTTTTGCGAAGTGATTGTGGTTCGCCACTGTCTAATGTGTTTTGTCTCGTTCTAATGGAACGATAGGTGCTTGTGGATCGCTGTGAAGTTCATAGAGACGCCTACGACTATATTTGATAAGAGTATTAAAGAGATTCTGCAGCGCCGACGACATTCTAGCAACGTAAGTTGCGACGAATAAGTCTATTGGTGTAAACGGTAAAGCTTCACTAACCGTTGTGCTGATTTTGTTTGCTTACAGTGGACATGGGACGAGATTCTCGAGTTTGAGCTCAAGATCCTGCATATTTTAAACTTTCGGATCATGACCCCCACGATACTCGATGTGCTGCAAAGAAAGCTTTACGCTTATAAAGACGACAACCAAGGGCACGAAATGGATGCTCTCCCATTTGAACAGTGCCAACTTGCGCTGTATTTTGCCGACCTACTGCTGCTTAAGGCAAGATCCAACCAGTTTTCCAGGGAGCTGCTTGCGGATGCTGTTTGGTTCGTGGTGTCTGGAAACCAGATTTCGGACGTAAAGCCGCCGCTGTTGGAACCTGTTGTGCTGCTCTATCTGGCCCACCGTGACAACATCAATCCGCACCACGCGGTATTCAAGCCATGGTTTGCGCTGCGCTGTCGCTACGGCGCTTTCCTGCCTTCCCCGTGGAAGGTCCCCTACGACCCGTCCTGTGTTTGCCGTGTCTGTGAGCACGTCAAGGACGAACTGACACCGTAAGGCTTGGCTTCACTGCCCACTCAGCAGTGGTCTCGAACCGGTACATGCTCTGCGCGGGCTCCCTCCCGTCCGCATATCGATGGTAACTGTAGACATAATAGCACAATAGATGTACCATACTCATCTGCCTCACCACTGATAATAGTACAGCCTGATAAAAAAACCGCGAAGGCATGCGAGTAGTTCGACTCGATAATGAGGTGTGTATCTCAAAAACGATTACAAATGACCAGTTCAGAAAACATGAAAACGAGTTACCATTTGACCCAAGCTGGTTCCATCTCCTATCTATGCCTGCATTTTGCCATCTCTAATGTGTCTGGCTGACGGTGTCTGACACCAGTGCAAGGTGACAGGGATGAATTTAACCGCCTACAGGAAGTGCGTCTTGCGCAGGTCCTGGTACTTCTTGTAACCAGCGGCCACGATACCGGCGACGATGAACAGGATGATAAAGAACGGAGTCTTCCAGCTACTAGACTTGGCTGCCGTTTCCTTCACGGTCTCTTCAAGCTGCGTCTCCACCTGGTCGCGGATGGCATTCACCGTGGTGTGCACACGCTCAACCACCTTTCCGTTAGCCCAAGCCTCGAGCTCAGCAATACGCTTCTCGTCCTCGACACCCTGCTGCTTCAGCTTCTGGATCGTGTTTTCTGTCGACTCCTTCAGCGCAGTGAACTGATACTCGAAGTCCTCGAGCAACTGAGAGTATTTCCGCTTGACCAACTTCATTTTGTCGTCGTTGTTACCCTTGCTCAACGTGACCTCAAGGTTCTTGTCCACAGCATTGCGCTGCTTCTCATCAGCCTGGGCCGCGAGCGAGTCAATGACATCACTAAATGCATCAAAAGAAAATCGTCAGCTCTACAAAAATAATAACAATAAGATGCACGCAGACCAACGTACTCGTAGACGTTGAGAGCGATGACATCGTGGTTGTCAGCCAGGCCACCAGTAGAGGCCGAGATGCCGAAGTACGCGTCGTTCATCCAGTCGTCGCCGATGGTCAGACGCTGGCCGTAGCACTTGACCCAGTTGCCCGAAGCGTCCGCGTCAATCAGGATCGTGAGCTGCTGGTCCGCCTGCGTGTACGTGATCTTGGCACGGGACATGTTGAGCGACGGGCTGAAGGCCGCATTCTTCTCGTGGTAGCGGATACCCGGGGCCATGCAGCCGACCTTGTCCATGTCGTTGAGGTGGTCGAGCGTTTTCGAGCCGTCGTTCTCGAAGAACGTCACATCCTGGTGGCCGCCGCTGTGCTCCTGGTTGACGAACGTGTCGAACACGACGCCGACGCCCTTGAACTCTCCGATGAAGCCGTGGTTGTCGCCCTGCACGTACGGGCTGGTCGTGAGCCAGAGCGCCAGGCCGTCGCCGAACCAGGCCTTGGCCTGGCCGCTGATGCGGAACGTGAACACGGCGGCGAACTCCTTGGCCGCCAGCTTCTG
>JAHWLF010000527.1:0-13297 GCA_024679295.1 Phytophthora parvispora
CGTGGCGGCCTCGCCGTCCGGCTGCTTGCGCTTGGTCATCGGCTGTTGAGGAGCTACAACAGTGTAGCCATTTAGTTAAAAAAATGCTCTTATATGTCGTGTCGGATTAGGAGCATTTGCATGTGGTCCACGTAAGTTGAAATTGCGGTTCATAACGGAAAGAAGGAATAGAAAATAGAGATTCTGGTTTATCTCCGAGGGAAGCATCCCCGTCCGCGTTGAACTAGAGCTCTCGTTGCAGTATTCTTTCCTCTCAATGGGGGAGTCGACCGGGAGAAATTATACCACTCTCGTTCCTTTCAGGCTCATCGTTTGAGCGACGAGCCGAAAGATGGGGCCACGGGCCAAAAGCCTGAAATCCCATACTAAGGCAGAGCGATAGCCGTCGCGTCGCCGAAGTGGAAAACGCAATAGCTCGCAGTGACTGATATGAGATCAACCACCGGGGTAGTTGCATGAATAAAACTGCAACCGATCGACTGGTGGAAGATGCTGGAGGGACACGAAACGACAATCGTGATTGCTGTGGAGGCCCAAGATTGTAAATTGAAGAGAGCACTCAACTGACAGTCCTCACCCTTTCGCAGAGAAACTACTTTGTATAGTTTGTATGAAACTCACAAGAGTGAAGCAAAAACAATGCGAACCGATCCAGGTTGATTGGTTTCATGGAGTGACTTGCCTTCAAAGAGCACGTTCACTTTTGGATTTTCCTGCTCCTCCTGGCAAGTACAAGCCCATGCGTCCAAGTCAATTCTACCGTCTGTTGGTATTTTCTGTGACGCTTTCGTTCGGAATAGCAACTTTCAGCGGATTGTGTTATGAGCAGTATGGAATACTCGCGTCAACGTGCAATAAAACCGCAAGCGCGTTCTTGCGCTTTGGGTGCACCAAGTTTGATTGCCTACAAGTAAAAAAGGCTAGGAATGTTGTTATTGCTTCATGCGGTGACCCAGAGTGCGGGTTTCACTACGTCTCGAACGATGTTGTAGACGAGATGAACCCCGTAATCAACGTCGTGATCGGTGTGTTTCTCGCGACAGCATTTGTCCTAGCAGGTTCTTCTTTGGTCGTTGCCTTTGTTTGGTTTCCGATTCCAGATAAAGAGGCATCGGTGAAGCAAGTCGTTCGGCAGCGAATGTGCATCGTCACTCGGTGCATTTATCAGGTATCGTGATAAATGCACCGAGTGACGTTGCACATTCGCTGTTCGCTCCCTTTGTGGATAAGGATTGATTACCAGCAGGATTTGTCGATTTCTTTTGTGACAAAAGGGAGCTTTTCGGGTTTCTTGATTGCCGCAAGAAGACAGCAACTGCCCGCCCACGTTGGATGCGATGTGTTGCAATGGTTACAACATTGATGGCTACTATCTCACTCTCACTCGTGTTCGGTGCTTTAGTTCACAACGAGAGCTGCTTCCCCTTTACGGAGGTTCGTTACGACAATCAATGCAGTTGCAGTACACAATGCGGTGACGAGTCTGTAGTGTGCACAGCTGATTGCCAATGCAAGCCTGATACTGGATGTTCGAGCTATGTTTGTTACGGAGAAGGTCGAAATGTTGTGGATCCAGTTCAAACATCCACAATCAAGTGCATCGGTGAGAGCTATGAACTAGTGGGCCTTCAGCAGAAAATTGATACTCTACCTAGCGGGGGAAAAGTGGTCACAACGGTGCTTACCATGGTAATGGCGAAAGCAAATTCGGTAGCTATTGGTTCTGCCGAGGATGCCACAAAACGACAGAAACGACTCCATATAGCAACGCTTGCCACTGCAGTCGGATTGGTGATTTTCGGAGTGGTGTATTCCAACCATGTGAACAAGCCAGAGCAGGATGAAGATCCCAGAGCCCAAGTGCGCCGGCAAAAAACGATCTTGCAGACACTATTGGTTGGATGGGGATACGAGCAAATCGCGGGGTCGGGCCTAATCGTATTGGAGTGGATATTTTACAGGATGTGCTACCGTTGTTGGTACAAGTCGAAGCTTGAAGCGGTCAAGAACGCGGGAGCAGCAGCCGTTCACCCTCGCGCCCTAGATGACGCTATAATGAAAACGGAAGGTGTGAAAGGTATAGCTGCCACAAGCGAACCAGTGACTATTGACGAAGTCAGGCTGGACCCTACAACGCAGAAACCGTAGTGAGCTGGCCTCGGCGAGAAGATTTATCACACAAAACCTACGATTACATTCCATTCCTATAACACGAATACAAAAACTTGGTGCCTCAATAAATTTGCTTTCAAGACATTACAATTATGAGTTGGTTCTTTGTTTTTATTTAGTCAACATTGTACTCACAGAAGGATGAATCAGTTTGTTAGTTGCAAAGCTCGAAGTGACCAGGACGACGATTTCATTGGACTGGTTCAGTAATGGAACGAGACCCCAATGCCTCGTACGAACCGGAACACGCCGGGGGCTCCTACCCTCCAGCGATCGCAAAACGATGGATAACACGAGAACATGACAATTCAACTTCCCCACGACGTCAGAGAAACTATGGATTTCGCATTCAACGGAAGAGAGTGGACTGGTCCTTTTGGCGGCCGACTCGTAGAATATACCTTCTGCGAGAGATATCCAGCCAGTACCACCGATCTACAACTACAGTAGTTATTCTCATTGCAATTCTAGGGTCGATACAGAACAACCCGTTTTACTTAGTTCTGCAGATTGGATGACCTGCATTCTAGTTGAAGTTATGCGGAGCTGTTGTGTTCCACCCCTCAACATATACTTTCAACACGAACATCGCGTGGCCCTCAAGACAACTACACCGTTCACCCTATTTTGTCGTGTGACCTAAATAGTCGTGCACCTTTGATAATCATTCCACTGGTTTTGAAAAAGTTTTTCCATGATACCTTATATCGATAAAATAGACCAGATTCTGATAGATCTTGTCAAGACGATTTGCGTGATACATTTTGTATTGAGTGTGGGTGTGCGGTTTTCGAGAAAAATAATTTTCTAATCCATGCATTATCTCGCCTCATGGACAGTAGCGACAGGGTATTTATCAACATCTGAAACTAGCAACACTCTTGCAGCGTCCCAAGCGCAGGAAATAGATGTACGACAGCCCCCAGTTTCATTCGGAGATTTCATTTAGGCGATTTCTTCGTCAGCCCTTCCCACCCCATGAACACCACTGCCCGCTGCGCTGTTATCTGAAAGAACCCGCTGTTATGCTCTAGTTTGGGTTGAGCGCCATGAGTGCGGCAGTGCTCAAGAAAAAAAAAAAAAAAGATGGACTCGCGCCCTTCGTTCGTAAAAATGATGTTGCGTTGTTCCACACCTGGAATGCGAGCAGACTTCAATCGGATATGAAGTTCCTCGTGTTGGAACGACAAAGGGAGGGGTCCGACTTGAGTACCTGAGGGGGAATCTGGAAGAGGTTCATTACAAGTTATTACCAAAGGCCAAGCTAGTAGCATCAATCTAGCTTAGTCAGTGGCCCCACCCATCTGCAGCTATTGGTCAAGCTGGATGTTCCAACACCTCGACATTCAGCAAAGCAAGATTCTAGACTGAGTCCGAGCAATTGGCCAGATGAGATTCAACGCACTCGCTCGATACTTGTGATTCCTTACGAAGATAAGATGAATCAGGAGTTTGATCTCCACGTTCTTGCGGTAAGCACGAAGCCTGGATAGTAGTCCAAAAAATCAAACTGAGGAATCACGCACCCTAGACTCGATGAAAAAGGTTATTTACTCCAGGATGCCCGATCAAGGTGGCGATTACATACTCGCAAGGTGGGCTCAGGTAGCAGTAACTAGACGTCGCTAACCCCAGTCATTTATTTGTAGTTGGCTAAAGACAAGAAAGACTCACCAGCACCAACTCAATTGTGTCGGTATGGATGGAATCACACCACCGCAGGCTAAAGAAAATGATGAAGTACTGCTTTGTAACAGCGCAAAAGTTCATACTCTTTTGTATAAGCTGAATAATCTATCATGCCTTCGAGTATTGTTTTTTTTTTTTTCCATACGCTGAGCGCCTACTTAACGAGGACTGGTGACGAGATTTCGATGTGCTCCGGCAAATCCTCCGTTCGTAGGTCTGTTTTTTCATGCTTGAGCTTGAACCAGCGGTATACGAAGAAAGCAGCCAGTACCAGTGCCACCACAAAGAGCACACAGAATACGATGAAGACGGCCTTGTACTTCGACTTCTCGCTTGATACAGAGCTCGCACTGTTTGAGGATGATCCACTTGCACTTAAGCTGGCGACGTATACACCGTCGTAGGCATTATCCGTGCTCAAAAAGTAGTGCAGGTACCCGAGCGGAACCGTCAAATTGAATGCAGGCATCTCTCCAACACAAGACTTGTCCAGGCTGTCCAGGCCGCCGTTGTTTTCTACGTACGACATTAGCAGCATCATACCACAAGTCTCGCTCGAGGCGTCCGCATCATGCATTGGCGTCGTCCATAGCGTTCCATGCGTGGCGTAGTTGAACGTGACTAGCTCCTTCGTGTCGCCATTGAGCGCGTCTAGCAGATACTCGGCATACTTGTGTGGCGTCTGTGGATCCAGCTTGCTGCTAAGCAACAAGACGCTGGCTTGGCTGGGGATTGTAGCGCTCTTGTTCCAGTACTCGTCCCGCTCATAAATGATACCGTTGGCATCATAGCTCCCCACCTGCAGTTGCTCGCACACCGTCGAGTTCTCCTTTGAGAAGGCACAATACTCTGGGATCTCCGTGTATGTCCCTCCATTCGAAATTGTCGTATTTGTGAACCGCGCAAGCATCTCCGCCTCGGACGGCTCAGGCTTCTCCCACATCTCGGAGAAGACAATGAGGTAGTAAAGCAGCGTAGATTCGAAGGCATTCTCCTCATCTGGGGAAGACAGGTCTGCGTTCAAAGCCTTGAAAAAGTGCGTCAAGACGTCGATGTCCTCAGAAGAGCAGCGATTTAAGCGGTAGACGATGGGCGGGATGAGTGTTCGCATTTTCGCGCTCTGCAGTAGCGACCCGAACGACTCCCGCAAAATGTACGAGGCTGGATCTGTATTCTCGCTGTTCGCACTGCTCACCAGCGCAGCACACGTAGAGTTGGGGTTGGCGTCGAAGTCGGTGATCAGGTTCTGGAGAGTTGTTGCTAGATCGGTTGACGTGAAGCGCTTATTGCACTCGTCTTGAGTTGCGCAGAGTGCCAGGAATGCGTCGCCCACTTCGCCAAAATCAGCATCCCATGTCGAGAAGTACTCGAACTTATTATTCCCAGATGCCCCCGAGCTCGTAGCAACACCATCCAGAACGTATCCAGTCACCTCAGGGGGATCCAAGTGAATAACGCGCTCCACCAGCGCAGTACCATAACTCACTCCGTACACGATGGTATCAGCGCCATTTGAGTAATTTGAGATGAAAGTAGCCATGTCCGTCGCGGCGCTCGTCATGGAGAAAGAAGAAAGATTCCCGTACTTCTTCTCCAAAGCCTCGGCACAGGCAGGGACCTCCGTCACATCAATGGAGCTGCCCGACGGAGAACCGGTAGTCGTGGCTTGAGCTGCGACGCAGTCGAGAAGAGTGCTGCGACCCGTGCCGCGGTGGTCCATAGTGTACACGTTGACCGTACCATTCAGCCTTGTGTGCAGCTCCACCATTGCCGATTCCACTGCGTCAAACACAAGCGTGGAAAATAAGGTTAGCCCGTGTTCGGGTCATGAGGCTTTAGAGCGCAAGTGGGATACGTACTGGCAGTGGACGAAGCTCCTGGACCTCCTTGCATGATCCACACGTTGGTGGCAGTGTCCGAGTCACTCACAGCAACAACCCTCTTCACAAAAATGTCAACAGTTGAGGCGACGTCTTCGGGGGTCTTGCAGATACCGGGGTAGCACAGCGGGGCCGTGTAGACAGCGCACTCTGCGTCTTGGTTTTCAGAGCCTCCTTCGTCCGAGAAAGTCGACTCCGAGCAGGGATACCACCCGTTGAGCCCGCTGTTCGAGGACGAGGAACTGGAGGCTGCCGACGCTTGCGCGAGCAGTATCGCCATCGAAATGAGATGGCGGAGCTTCATGGCGCGCGATGGACGTGGGGGTCGAGTGCTTGAGGCCAGTGTGCGGGAGGAGCTAATTTCTGAAGTGAATGTGCTGTCCGCTCTGCGTTCGGGATGAATATACCCATGGCGCGCTGTTACTGCTCGCGGGCAGTAGAACTCCGAAGTAGCCTTTGTCATGGCAATCTCGGGGCATGATGTGATACTTGTACCCTGAACCAGGAGGTCAACTCGACCTGCATGCATGCTGGCCGAACTGGATACTGTGTGGTCCGGCTCAGTTCGTATACGAGATCGTACCACACCTGTCACGACCGGACCGCTGACTCACCCACGTCCAGGTGCAACTCATTGCTGATCAGGAGGGTCTATGGGTCGTCACTCACGAGACCCGCGGACATCGACAAGTCGGCTAACACTAGCATCGACATGAAGAAGGCCAGGAACGGGTTCTGGCCGCCTGCGAGACCTCGATGTTGCAGGCTACAAAATCCACCGCGACCTCAACGCAATGCGTTGAACGCAGACGAGAATGTAGTGCAGCTTCTGCACGGCTTCAGACTTCGCGATGGAGACCGGGGCGAATTGGTGTTATGGGCGGTCCCGAAGAAAAAGCACCTGCGTATCAATGATAATTGTTGGTAGAGCCACCACTACTCATCGTTGCCCAATTACGGCGATTCAGCCATTTTAGTACGATCAAATAACTCAATAGCTTCCATTTGCGTTGCTACCGATCGTAGTCCGTAGCGACCCCCGCGACGTTGCTCGGCATGTACGTGTTTAGCATCTCCATTGCTACCAGGAGATGCGCAAGACCAGTCTTCATCCTGCTGTCCTTGATTTGGTACTTGGGGGTCTGTTCTCTATCGTTTTCTTCTTCGTCCTCATCCGCGTCCGCATCCTCCCCTTCCCCTTCACCGTCATCAACAGCATCGATTTCATCTGTCGCCTCCATGACACACGTATCTATCGCCGTGGAATAGCATAAAATCAGCGTAACCCTCAACGTCCAAGACGTTCATGAAACTTTTCAGGGGGGTACCTGCTCTGGATTTCCATGGGCGAGCCAGCAATTCTCAACACATTGTGAAGAACCATGAATACCAACAAATCCACGTCGTAGTCTATTGAAAGGGGCCCCTCCTCTCTGAGCTTGTTCGTGAGCATTGGGATCGCGTCGCTTCCGACACATCGGCATAGCTGCGTGTACGTCGTTGTGTAATAACGGTCCCATACGTCCCACCACGACACCTTGTCCAAACAAACAGAGCCGACATCGACATCGGCATCACCCGATCGGTTCCACTCGCCCAGCGAATAATACAAATTGTCCCAGTACCGCGCGCACGTTCCCCCACTAGGGGAACGGCGATTTCTTCGGTGTCCAACCACGCACCGTCACCAAAAGATGCGCGTTGGACCCACTATCGTCAGGTGTGCTCACCAAGATGAATGGATCTTTGATCTCGGCTTCGTCTCGCAACATACAATCGTTATTGTCGGTGTTATGTCCCGTGGCGAGAGACCACCTGTCCTCAGAGTCGTCCCAACCACACGAAATCCACTCGCCGTCACGGCCCACAGGCAAGAAAACTCGAAGGCCGTCCTCGGGAACTTTCGCCTTGACTGCAATAGCGTGGTATAGTTCCAGTAGTGACTTGGTAATATTCGCACGGACAGACACCTCGCCCTTCCTGGTCCCGATCACTGCACATTGGACGCTTCGTATTGGAGACACGATGAGAACGTGGAGGAAAGAGAGATCTTGTTCAGATCCGACCAAAACCTCACTGACGCGATCATTAGAGTTGAGTTGGAGCTCTCGTCGCAGTATTCCCTCGAGGCCCCGAGTCTTTCCTCGTAAGAAGTTCCTCTCAGGGGGGGGTCACCGGGATAAATTCGGCATTTTCGTTCTTTGCAGGGAATAGCATGACACTCACACCAGCTAGATAGTCGGGCAGCGCGTCCTTGGCGGCGACCTTCGCGTCACCAAAGGAGACATCGAGATCCAGATAAAAAAAACGAAAAGTGAGTGGCCATAGGCACCGACAACCGCGCAAGCTATTGATGTGGTCATCTTGGTGACCCGAGTAGTAAGAAAAATATCCATATTGCCCGCTCCCGCGCTTATCGTGCGCTATGGCACTGCAGGCGCACTAGTTCTGAATACCGTTCATACCCTGGTGGTGAAAGCTAAAATTTAACATTAGTCCTTGGAATTGGGGAGATGCGAGTGCTTCAACCAAGGTATATCATGATTAACAACATGTAATGCATATAACTTGCTTGGATGTGTGTCGTCAACGTATAATATACGTACCCGCAGCAACTCGTCCACTCGGGTTGGTCGTTGGCCTGCAACGCAAGTATCTAATTTTTACACTGCGCTGAGTTTATTACACTAAATCCAAAGCAAATAATTTGCCCGAATTTTTTTCTTCAAGATAATCCGTTGAAAGTAGCAAAACATCTCCACTCAAGCCTTCAGAATGACCACTTCATTTGCTTGCGCGGTGGTTGGTGCCTATGGCCACTCACTCTTCCTACTTCATGTGGCTCGTGATACTACCTTCAGTGATGCGAAGGTCGCTGCCAAGGAAGCTCTGCCCGACTACATCGTAGACGTGAGTGGAGATAAAGTCATGCTGTTCCCTGCAAGAAACGAGAATGGGGAATTTCTTATGGTAGGGTCCACAGCGGCAAGAAATTTCCGCCAGGGACAGACTCAGGGCTTCGAGGGTTTGTTGCGGCGAGAGCTCCAATTCAACGCGGACGATCGCGTCAGTGATTTCTTCCTCGGCGCTGAGCCAGATCTCTCTTTCGTCCACGTACTCATTGTCTCCCCACTCCGGGACATCCGATGTGCGATGCTTGGAACCAGGTTAGGCCAGTCTTTCTCCGCGTGAATGTTACGAAGTTTTTACTGCCACTTTACCACGCCATTGCAGTGGAGGCGAAGGTTCCCTAGGACGGACTTCAACTCTTCCTGCCTGTAGGCCGTGACGGCGAGTGGATTTCTTGTGGTTTTGAAGACACCGAGGACAGTTGGGCTCTCTCCCAGGGTCATACCACGGAGAATATCGATTATATGTTGAGAGGTGAAGCCAGGATCAAAGACCCGTTCGTTCTGGTAAGTGCGCCGAGCCTTCGAACATCGAACGCGCATCTTTTGGTGCTTGTACCAGGTTATACACCGAGAAGATCGGCGATCACTGTGCTGGGAGAGCGCGCGCGATACTGGGATCAATTGAATTGTTCGCTGTGCGAGGCAAACACTTCGAACGATGTCGATATCCCCGTTTGTCTGGAACAGGTGTCGTGGTGGGACCTCTGGGGTCGCTACGATACAAAGACGTACACGCAGCTATGCCGATGTATCGAAAGCGACGAGATTCCAGCGTTCCGCAAAGCACTTTGTGAAGAAATCCGTGCGATGCACAATTCTCCGGATGACGAGCCTCAGCAAGTGACGTTGTTAGTATCCATGATTCTTCAAACCGTGCTGAGACTTGTGGACTTGCCTATGGAAATTCAGAGCAGATACCCCTTGAAACGTTTTATGAACATCTTGGACATTGAGGGTTTCGCTGATTTCATGCTGTTTGACGGCGACAGACACGTTTGTGTTATGAAGGCGGCGGATCCAGAAGCGACAGATGAAGTCGACGATGATGAAGAAGGCGATGATAGTGACGAGGACGAGGAAGAAGAAAAATTATCCAAGCACGAAGTAAAGCCAAGTAAAATGAAGACTGGTTTTGCGCATCTTATTGTGGCAGTGGGGATGCTAAACACCCACCTGTCGCGGTACGTTGCGGGGGTCGTTACGGACTACTATCAATGGTGGTTTGTTTCTCTGAGCTATGAAAGTGATTCCCCGAGACGTGTGATTTCGATCGACTACGGCTAATTGGGACCAGGTCTGGATGAACTGGATTTAGTACGTATCGCGGGTAAACTTGCCGGCTTCGTAAGCCATCGAGGATGATATATGCAGCTTATCGTTTCGAATCTAAAAGATCGAGCAAGTGACCAAGAAATCTTCTCTACAAAGTACTCGTTACTTTCTCGAAGGAACTACCGAACTACGTACCTCGGTATTCACGCTTACTGTGAGGGAATTGGCTACTCTCGCCTCAAAAATTCACAGCAAGTTCGAGCGCGCTGTCGCAGCATCGCAGGAGTTTCCACGCAAGCATCGCAGTAGTTACAGATTCTATTGGTTTCATAGGTTTCATTTTTCTTAGCACCAGTCGTTCTAGCTGTAGCGGCTCGCACCTACTCAACATCCGCCAACTCCTGGCACTTCCATACAGCTCAGTCTTCATTTTTCCTACATCTACACAAGACTCAGTTCGTCTCCAGTAAACCCATAGCAATTTCGAAATTATACCTGAGGTAGCACTTTGGTACGAATTCAAGTCTTCCAGTCCCGCTGTGCTGCCGTCCGAATCGACCAGCAAGCTCGGACAGCCCTCATCCACGAAGTGCCGTCTCAAGATCGTGCTTTCCTGAATGAAAACTCCTCGTGCCGTCGAAGACGTCTCCCCGAACCTACGCCCACGCCAACAGTCACGCCTGGACGACGAGGCCACTATGGGCGACATCCCTGACGCTACGGCACGATGCGCTCAGGCCCATGCTGGTAGTAGTAGTGCTGCAGCAACTCCGGGACCATCGGAGGTCCCGGCTACCGCTAGCCGCCCCAGTTCGGCCACCCCTCCTCACGATTCCTCGTCCGAGCCAAGCTTCGTCGGCCAGATGATGCAAATGTTCATGGTTCAGCAACAGGCGCTGCAAGCCCAGCAGCAACAAGCCATGCAGGCTCAGCAACAGCAGTTCATGGCCTTCATGCAACAACAATCGGAATTCCAACGCGAAATGTTCGAGAGCCAGGCGCGTGCCAACACGCAGAAGCAGAAGGCGGACCCGCCCAAGTTTCACGGCAAGTCCTCTGAAGATCTCGAGTTGTGGCTATTCCACATTGAGGAGCATTTTAGTGCCTATGCTACTGAGCGAGACTCATCGGACTCTCGCTTTGTCGATATGGTAGTCCCATTTCTGGGTACGGAAGCCATGTCATGGTATCGCGAGTTTAAGAACACCCTCGGTGATTCACCGCGTGTGTGGGCACTCTTCAAGCAGCAGATTCGGCTTCGATTTCGTGATAGCGACTTTGACTACAAGCTGCTCACGAAGCTTCATAATCTGCGCTTCTCTACTACGCAGTCCGATTACACCTCTAAGTTCATGTTGTTGCTCTCCCAGACTACGATCGAGTTGCCAGAGATCGTCAAAAGATGGTTCTATCAGCAAAATCTACGCTCAGACACCCTGCCACATCTCGCAGAATATTCCGACGACTTTGCAGGATGCTATCACACACACAACGATACGAAGACGCTCGAGTAACTCGCTCTCCTGAAGTCAAGTCATCCGTTGCTGTTGCCAGCACCAAGAAATACAGCAAGCCATCAACTGCTCCAGCGCCGCCCACGGTGGCAAAGCCGTCGAAGCCTCCTTTCGTTTGTCATCGATGCGGCGAGCCGGACCACATTGTACCAGCGTGTCCCGATCGCGGGAACGCCGGGGTGCAAAAAAAAGTTGTTAGCTCAGCGGGCTGGCGCCCCGCTAAGCATGGCCCTGAGAGTGGTGACCATATACTGCTAGTGAGCCCAGCTACCCGTGCATCAGCTTCGTCTGTACCTGGGAAACCGCGGCTCTATTCGTCTACAGTCGCGAGAACCCAACTTACAGCCGGCCGAAGCACGGACTTTATGGTTTCTTGGAACAGTCTGCTACTATTAGGTCGCAGGCTGTCTCCACTTTTATTGATTGTGGTACCTCCTTCAATGCGGTCACGTCTCGGCTTGTGAAAAAGCTGGGTCTCGTTGCTAAGGACTACGCTACACCTGTCTCGATCACCGTCGGAGGCGGAAAGAAACTCGTTATCCCTTGGAAGGTCGTGCGCTTCTCGTGCCAGATTCCTGGATTTACTCCTTATGTTACTCATGCGCTAGTAATGGAGGTACCCGAAGATAAGGATGTCCTCCTGGGCATGCCTTGGCTCGCTACCGTAAATCCAGATATCAACTGGTCAGCTAAGACGATAGCACAACGCAGCGGCTGCGCGAGAGTACCTTTTTACCAGTGTATTCACGTCAAGCCTGCCGGACGTGCAGATTCTCGGAGGGTACGCAGTCCTGCTAGAGCCGCGGCAATCTCCAGTACAGAGCTATTGCACTACTACACTCGACACGACTACCTCTCGGTCCATGGAACTACTCGGGTCGTCTCCACTAAGCAGCTCAAGCGGCTTCTTCGCGCGGCCGACAATGAGTTTTGTCTGTTCGTCAACACAGATGGTTCACCATCGAAGGAAGAGCTGACCTGGGAATCGTTGAAGTCTTCGCCTGCCTATCCTTTGCTTTGCAAGTTTCGCTCGCAATTATTTCGCGAAGAATTGCCCGTTTCCCCAGTTCGTGAAGGATTAATGGAGGCCAGCATCGAGCTGACTGACAATGAGCCGGTGCACCGAAAACAGTTTCCACTGTCCGCAACTCAGAAGGAGGCTATACGTCTATGGACGCAAGAAATGCTAGCGGCCAGAATTATTCGGAAGTCTGCCTCGCCGTATTGTTCTCCGACATTTTGCGTAAAGAAGAGCTCAGGAGAATGGCGTATCGTGCATGACTTTCGTGGTCTCAATGCCAAAATGCTGGTTCCTGCCAATCCCATACCTCGAAAGGAAGAAATTTATCGGGCGATGGCAGCGGGGAAACTATTTTCCGCGATGGACCTCCTTTGGGGCTTCTATCAAGTTCGACTCAGAGAAGATTCCCTACACAGCTTTCGCCACTCCTGACGGTCTATACGAATACTTGGTTACGCCTCGGGGGTATCCAGCAGTCCCTCGTGCTTCAATCTGCTGGTTCCATCCATCTTCAACGACCAACAAGCTTTTTGCCAGACCTATTTCGATGATATTTTTGTTTTCACGGCTTCCGAATCCGTGGAGGATCATTTGGTGGCGTTGGAGAAGGGTTTTCAGCGATGTGTCGATCAGAACCTCTACATCAAGCTTTCTAAGTGTACGTTTTGCGCTACAGAAATACCATGTCTCGGCGATTTTATCGGGCGTGATGGCATCCGAATGGACCCAGCAAAGAGTGCAGTCATCAAGGACTGGCCGGTGCCGCACACCAAGCACCAGCTCCAATCGTTTTTGGGTACCTGTGTCTACGTCTTACGGTTCTGCCGCGATTTTGCG
>JAHWLF010000528.1:0-13294 GCA_024679295.1 Phytophthora parvispora
TGTAGCGGGCGCTACAGCGCTGTCGCAAGGACGAAATTGACCGTGCTTCCGCCCAAGAACAAACCCAAGTCATCCCGGAATTCGAGACTGTTGACGGAGCCCACGACCACATCAGCTCGGACGACCCGGACAAGCCTGAGTACCTCAAGTTCTTTGGAGTCGTCTACTACAAGGAGAAGTTTTCCAAGGGGTGGCACATCCACCTCATCAGCCGAAAGTTTTGGAAGAAGTTCCGGCTCAAGAAGGAGCAGCTGGAGAAGTTGGACTGGAAGCTTCGCGCCCCCTTCATCTTCCGCCTCACTGTCTGGTTCCAGAAGCGCGGTCGCCCGGCGGTTCACGGGGCAGCCAACCCCAGCGACGTCCAACTTGGAAGTGTCATCGTGTGCGAGAAGGTCGGCGATCTTCAAGTGTACAAGGACGTCACCCCTCAGGGGACTACGACCGCTATCCATGTGCTGGTAGAGCCTGCTGCTCCGACCTCCCCTCCCCAAACGCAGGACGGCCCCCCCTCCAAGAAGCACAAGTCGTCGTAGTTACCCACACTCCTCGTGCGGCTCCGAGCGGGCCAGCGTCAACTCGACTATGACTGTTGTGTGACGTTACTTGCAACTACTTTGACGGCAAACCCATCCACCGGCTACAACCGACACTTATTTGACTTTCAGGACAGTAGCCCTGCATATCTCGCGAAGCCGTCCGCTGATTCTGATTACATTTACAAACCAAAACAAACAAACACACACGAGCGTGCACTGCTTCACTCTGGCTTCCTTTCCATTGCCTTCGCTAGTAATACCCAACATCGTCTTCTTTGGCATGGGGGCGAGTCCAATAGTGTACACCGTACACTTTTGACAGCCCCTCTCCAACAAACCTTTGGTGGACCTCTAGTTCTACTGAAATCCAGTAAGTGGATTATGGAATGTTTTTCATCATCTTCGTCTATCAGCGAGCTTATGGTATGATCGTCGGATGTGCCGGATTGAATCACTTGCTTTGTCCAAACGAATTCACGCAACATTCATAAAAGGTGAACCTAGGGGCGTAGGATAAATGAGTGTTTTCAAGTATTTTTATTGAAATGTTTTAAATACGAATACCTCAACAGTGTATTGGATGTTTGTGGCTAGTCCTACACACAGCACTACAACATAACACAGCAATTCGTTATGTGGCTCACCTCACCTGTGCTGAGCCGCAACTCTCTCGTTGACATGCACTATACAATGCAGAGGATAACATTCGAGCTTTGCTATATTGCACATGGGATAAATATGGGGATCTGTCGTCGTAGCCTGGCAATACAGTAATGGATTACGGATGCAGACCTTGTCCTGCAGAGGCTGCAGTAGGTGCAGAGGTCGGGGGTATGACAACCGCACGACATATACCGCTCACACAGACTCCCAATCGACATTTATCGGTCAAGCGCAGAAGACGTATTCAAGAGCAAGGTATGCGCCGAAGTTACATTTTGCTGTTGGTCGTTGCCATCCTGCCAGTGCTTTGCGGTGCGATATCGACTAGAGATGATCAGACGAAACCAGCTCACACAGCCCTGGAAAACGACAGCATCTTCGGGTTACTGCGGACCCACGAGGAAACGGAGAATGACGTTGATAAGGAGGAGAGAGGTCTTGGCAGCGCGTTGAAGAAATTGCTCGGCATTAAGAAAAGCGACTTCGCCAAAAGCGACCTCAAGAAGGCTCTGAACGACAAGGACTTGAGACTCGAGTTATACAAGAAGTGGGACAAGTACACCGTGGGAGAAATCAAGCTCAAGCTGAAAAATACGGATATGCACCACCCACGCGAGAGAGCTCTGTTTTACGGCTATTTGAACAAGTACAAGAAGGGCGCTAAAGCAGTGGAACGACCGGTGCGAAAGACAAAGATCAATTTCAAGGTGGACGAGCGCAAAGTACGCACTTTTGACGACGAAGGGAAATTTGTCGACAAGGTAGAGCGTCTCGATGGCGTCGCAGCATGAAAATGGCGTACCTGTAGCAGATAGGGCACTCCACAGACATCTGCGCGAAGTTACCAAACACTATAGCTGACAGGACCTGCTATACGTCTGTCAATGACCTCTAAGTCAGTTATTAACTCGTTGCTTGAGACCACTCACGTCGTTTGGTACCCTAAATATGGTACCCCTGCTGTACCACACCACTTGCACACGAAATTCAATAGCACATCAACCACCAGCAGCTTGGCTGGGCTGCATGTCCCTCCGCCTGACCCGCTTGTGCCGTCTCCCGCTGCGTCCGTGGCGCATAATGAGCGCGCCCTCCAGCTTCAGCAGCGTCTCATGCGCTTCTGCGTCTTTTTCCAGTCCCCACTGCGTCTCGGGGGTCCCAGAAGCCGTCGAAAACCCTCTGGCGACCAAGGTCCGACGCCACCAGAGCCATTTACCAGGCGACCAGACGCCCTCGGCCCCTAATAAGGAGCCCCAGAGCGGCGGAGATGACGACCGAGGAGGACCCAAGACGCTGGAGCAGCTGCGGCTGCGGGTTCTGAGCAGGGACCAGCACTTCGTGGTGCTCAACAAGGGGCCTGACGAGCGGATGGACGGAGCGTTCGACGTGACGCTCGAGAAGGCGGTGAGGCTCTGCCCGCAGTCATTTGAGTGAAGTGCAGAGAGGCTGAGAGTGTCGTGCAATTTGTGGTGCGGTGGCAGCTGGCGAGGGACTTCCCGGACGTGCCCAAGTTCCGGTGGATCCACCAACTCGACTTTGGTACGGTGCATGGTGCGTGTGAAGGATGCACGTGGTGATGCTGACATGGTGGTGACGTTGTGTTTGCAGCGACTTCGGGGGTGTTGGTGGTCGGAGCTACGAAAGAGTGAGTGAGGGGAGTTCGGGGGCCTGAACTTGGGAAAAATCTAATGCCTTGTGGTGGCGAATGGTGCATTCGTTCAGAGCTACGGCGACGGGGTGTCGGCTCTTCCGTGACAAGCAGGTGCAGAAGGAGTATTTGGCGGTGGTGCGCGGCCACTTGCCCTTCAACCCGGCGGATAGCGTCGACAGCTCAGGGGCGCCTGCCAAGGCCTGCACGTTTTCGAAGCTGGGGTTGTTGATCCAGGACATGGAGGAGATGGAGCGGCTGAGGAACCAGCAGCGCGGAACGAGGACTCACCAGAAAATGGCCGATTACCCGCGTGGAGCTCGTCATGGGCCGAATTTGTTCACTATGGAGCAAGCGAGGCTACTGCGAGAAAGCCAAGGCGACCCCAGAGGGGAGGTGCGAGGTACAAGCGCTGGAGCTGGCGCTCGTGAGCTGACGCAGGCGGAGTTGGCATTCACGAAGATGACCTGGCACGACTTAACGCAAGAGGAGAAGGATGCTTACACCGAGAGGGCAAAGGCAGACAAGCAGCGGTTTCTACGCGAGTTCAGTGAGTTCCTTAGTAATGAAAAGGTCCGGCTCGCTCGCAAGCGCAAATATGGGTGCCTCGATCATGAGAACAGCGAAGAGATGAACGAGCCCGTGGCATACATTTTCGACGCGCCAATCATCGAGCCTCATAGGAGTACCGGGGTTTTCAGGATGCACGTGGGCGCCGAGACCAACACCACGGCTAAGCAGTCCACCACGATTGCGTTTGTACTGGGCCATGCGATGTACAATGGCGAACCAGTTACGAAGGTACTGCTACGCCCGCTGAATGGCCGTCGACACCAACTCCGGCTTCATCTGGCGCATCACGGCTTCCCTATCGCGGGTGATGTCACTTACGGCTCACAGGAGGATGAAGCACCACGCATGATGCTGCATGCCTGGAGGATTTGGCTTCGCGGACGACCAGCAGATCAGGTTCGTTGTCGTGGTTTGTCGGAATCTCGTGAGAATATTAATGTATTTTAGTATGGTGGTGCGTTTGCTGTTGATTAGAAGAAGTTCGGTGATCTGTATTTCGAGAGTCCGGATCCGTTCGAGCCTATCGTGCCCAGCGAGCGTGAAGTTTGCACGATCACATACCACAAGCACAAGCAGGCAGAAATGGAGAAAGCTGCTGTAGAGGCAACCAAGACGACCTCCGATGAAAATGCCTAGGCTGTGTCGTTGGGCTAAACGCCGGCTTCGTCCAACTGGTGAAGCACGCCGAGTACGTCCACGGTCGACGGGTGCTCGGGTCCCTGTATTGCGAAAACGAAGCATGGTCAGTATCCCACATTGTGTAACGGGTAGAACAGAGTAATCGAGACAACTCACGAGTGCATCGACATAGATGTCCAGTGCCTGCTTTACGAACGCCTTCGCCTGTCCGTGATCGCCCAGAAAGAGGAAGAGCAGTCCCAGTGTGTACAGCACCTCACCCGTAGCAACGTGTTTCGCGCCGAGCAAATTCTGGCGGATATTGACTATCTGCTGCAGCATGGTGCTGGCCTCCTGGATGCGCAGGCGCTGATGTTCCAGCATCCAGGCAGCCGTATCCTCCGGGGGGTTCGTGAGGAATCGGTACCAGATATCCACCACCTTGTCCAGCATGGCCAAGGCGCTGTCATTCTGCTGGTTGCGCTGCTGGAAATCGCGCTGGTGTTGAGACGACTCTTGTTGACCTTGAGCTTGGGTTTGGGCTTGGATTTGCTGCTGTCGTACAGCAGCACGCTGCATACGGTGGAAGGCCAAGCCGAGGCAGAAGTAGAGCTCCGAGGTGTACAGGTGGTCGGGGCCGAAGAGTAGCGAGCAGTGATATGCTCCGTGCGCCGCTCGCTGAAGACTCTCGGAAAAGGCTCCATACTCAAGATGCAGCAGGCTGTACAGTTTGTTCATGCGGATCACGAAGAGGTTCTTCATCTCTTCCGGTAGTTCGGGCAGGGACGCCGCAGCTCCCAGAAGAATCCCCGAAGCCGAGTTGTCAGCGCCAGCCTTGCGATCCTTGACCAGAAGCCAATTTACGAGCGACAGAACTTCCTCTGCAGGCTTGAGCTGCCTCTCTCGCAATGAGATATCGACCAGGATCAAGTAAAACGGCACGAGCCGCAGCGAGTTTTTGCCGTAGGCTTCGGTGGCCATCTTCAGCGCGGCTACTGCCTTCCCGTGCGCCGGCTTGAGTTGTCTGAGAAAGCATAGCTCTTCGCTCTCGCGTCGCATCAGCTCGCACTGCTCGTGAGCTGAAGACGAACTTTCAGAGGCATCGACGATGGCGGCATGACGCTGAGGGCTGCGGGGGGCGATGGAGGCCATGAGGTTGCTCTAGGAACGACGCGACCAGTCGGGAAACTTAAAGATGCGACGACCCTCAATTCTCGGACAGCTTGAGTGATCTGGTAATATAGCTATGTCTTTGAGTTGACGCAAAATTCTACTTCTAGTCTAGTAGAGAGCATACACGTAGTGCTACGTAGCATTTCTACTGGCACGAACTCGCTTGATCGGCGATAATACTTGCCGGATGCGTTCAGGGAGATCTCGTTGGCGACATGGTCACCTCGTCGTGGTGCTCGTAGTGAGGACACAGCATGTGAATTAGGCGCTCTCAACGGTTGTGCCCTCGAGTAGGTGCTAAAGGTGTACAGAAACCACTAATGGTTTGAATCGATCTGGAGATAGGTTTTTGTACATCCATCACGAGTAAGTAAATGAAAATGGTAAAAACAGAAAAATGGAGCTACGTTACTCGCACATCTTACTTCATGTGCCGATGTACTGTAGGAAACTGCTTCAAATTATTGCTGCATGACTCACGGCCCATGCAGCATGAGTCGTACTCTTCTTCCTGTAAGGCGCTGATTAGGAGCAATTGCCTCGCAAGTCGGCGACTGCTACATGTAACTACATGTGTAGTCGTCAACCATTTTATGTTTGAAGTTGGCAAAGTTGTTCTTTACATGTACATGTACCTTATAGCTACCTGCTCAAACTATTGTTGTGTGCTCTACGAGCGCCGGAAAGTTTCCGGCGCGGAAACCATTTGCGAATCCATCATGTATGGTAATGCAGAGCGTGTGGTCGTTGCATATGCGCCAGCTTTCGTTCCGCCACGCAATCAGTGAAATTCATGTCTGCACCAGTACATGTACATGCCTGAGAACTCTGTCGACTGGTATCGTGGGAAATTCACTGGGAATCCCTCCGGCAGATGTCTAAAAGACAGCTGTACAGTACCTTTATTATAGAGTGAATCTTTACACACTGGCTGGTTTTTGCTGCTGTACTGACGTCCTGGTCATTGCCGTCTACGTGATTGTAACGCTAATTAAGTTTTGGCTTGATGTAGAGCTGGTTTTCGATCTGAGGGGCAATTCCGGCACTTAGCTTGTTGTGGACGAAGGCGCTAGTCGACAAAGTGCGATCGGAGACGGCACTTGAAGCGAATTAGATGACCACCCTGAAGACGAGCACTTCTAGCGTCAGCTAGTCGCCACCAAGAGGTCAAGACGATGTAACACAGCGTCTTGGCCCTTGGTCTGAGAGTTAAAAGATCACGTGCGGGCTGCATCTGGGGATGCAAGGTGAGATCTGCCATTGCGGCCTGACGATCTGCCAACAATAGACGCGTGAAGCACTTCATGGTTGCCAAAGCACTCTGACACGAAGGCTGGACGAGTTTATTCGGCTGTGTCTCTGCCATTATCCCTCTTGCCATCCAGGGGTTAACCACAGTGTCGTCGTTCTAGTCCAACAACCAAGAATGCGTCAGAGCTACCTGCTTTTGCTCCTTGCCGTTGTGCTTGCAACTTGTGGTGAGGTGTCGGCCAGCTCTGGTCAGCCAAAGCCTGTCCAGTCTTATGATGCTTCTGGAAAACACCGCAATACCGGCAGATTGTTGCGGAACCACGAGAACACTGGAGATGGCGTCGAAGACGAAGAAAGAGGCCTTGGCAGCACGCTTAAGAAGCTGGTTGGCTTGGACGCAAGCGGATTCTCGAAGAGCGATGTCAAGAAAGCCATCAACAACGAGAAGGTTAAGCTCGCCCTCTACAAGAAGTGGGACGCTCTGAGCGTGGGGGAAATCCAGAAGAAGGTAAAGACGGATATGTTCCACCCAAGCGAGGCGAAGCTGTTATTCGACTACCTGAACAAATTCAGGAAGAGCCCCGCATCCTCTGTGAAACAATCTCCGAATGCGAAAAGCGTTGGTTTCGCCGCTACTAAAGACATTCGCACGATCGATCTCGACGGAAATGTTGCCGACAAGGTGGTAGGTCTTAACACGAAGGTGAAAGTCGCAGAATAAAACACGAAATGTTGGGACTACGTCCTTTTGTTACCGTTACCATTTCTAAGAACTCGGTGATTGATGGTCATGACGACAAAAGGAGACGCCCCGATCAACATCGCACTTTTGTTTTAGCTATGGAATTGAATCGATGCCAATTTAACTGGGTGGTTCTGGTCTCTATTATGCTTCTGGTGCTATATAGTGTATCTTCGATCATAATGTGGGTCAAGTGGGTCAAGATGGAGGATCATCCGACAATGTCATTAGAAGGGGAGGAATTCCAACCGTTTGATGGGGATCTTAGTGCAAGTGATGAAGGTACCGGATCTCCACGCCAGATGTGGAGGAAGCACGAGTTTAAGTGTCTTGGGTGGGTGGCGACAGATGACGACGGAGATGAACTGGGGTTGAGGAGGGGGTGCTGGCAGCGTATTCAAGCTGGCGATGCTGGGTACTGTGAGGTGCAGAACACTACCTCAGGAGGAGTGTTTCACGTAATGCATACGACCAGCCTCTCGTTAAAGGATGACGCTCGGTTCACGTGCGAGTTGGCCAAAGATTTTTCGTCTTTTCAGTTCCACGCCGCAGCGTATCGCCATGATCCACCTATGGTGATCAGCCAATCTGACACACAAGGCATCGTCATGGCTGTCTATGAAAGCGTGCTACCGAGTGCGTTTGCGAGTATTCGCCGTCTACGCGACACTGGGTGTAAGCTTCCGATTGAACTCTGGTTTCGCCATGACGAACTCTCCCCAGAAAACCCGGTGCTAACGCTGCTCATGGAAACATTCGGCCCCGTCCACTTGCGGCAGGTCTTTGACGAGCGCATTTACGGCTTCAACGTGAAGGTGCACGCCTTGTACTATTCGCGCTTCACGAGTGTTTTGTTGCTAGACGCCGACAACTTCGCTGTCCGAGACCCAACTCCATTGTTTGCGTCTTCAGCGATGAAAACGTTTGGGGCTGTGTTTTGGCCCGACTTCTGGAGTCCAGGAAACTCAATCTTTAATCTTCACGCGCAGAGTTTGGTGTGGGAGTTGCTGGGTCTCGACTACGTGGACATGCTGGAGCAAGAGAGCGGCCAAGTGCTCGTTAATCGTGCGATGAGCAGGCCCATGCTCGATCAACTGCTCTATTACGCGACGCACAAGCCCAATTTGTTCACAAAGTTAAAGCTCGTGTGGGGCGACAAAGATCTCTTCCGCCTGGCCTGGTTGCAAATGAAGAGAGACTTCTTCTACAACGATCGCCACATGCCAGGGACGCTTGGTATTGTAAACCATGACCGCCAGCGCTACTGCGGAGTGACAATGGTGCAGTACGACCTAGATGGCGACAACATGCTTTTCTGGCACCGCAACACGATCAAACTAAGCGGCCACGGAGACGACAGGCAGGTCTGGCACACTCTACAAGAGATCTCCACTGCTGAAGACGGCTATCCGACGCCAAAAATCCAGTCGTACAACGGAGAGAGAATTTTCAACGAAACCTCATGCTTTGGCGTCAAGAGATTCACAGTAAACACCCGTGTGCAGATGAAGCGAGTCAATGAGCTAGGTGATGAACTAGCTTCTATGGAAAACACTCTCATTAAATATGCGCGCCAAGCATACACGCTACTTCACGACGACAAGTTGACGCTAGCGCTTCTTGAGGCTTAACGTTCGCCCGATCGGTGATCAATTCCTACTTTCAGGGGATTCCAATTCAATACATGGTTTGCATTAAGAGTTGAAGGCGGCAACTGCAATACTAAGACGCCCCTGGTCTATGAACTCTGTAGGCCACATCACACCCTGGGCATAGTCGGCATAACCAACAACTTCATATGCAATGATTATTACTCATGAATCATAGTAGATGTGTAGGTGTGGGCTGTGACAGCCCGTCTGTCGCCATCGGTGACTTAGATTACATGCACACGCATACGATTCACCCTATTTATTTACGATGGTCCTGGTACGTGCTCGCTGTATGTTGTTCAAGCCAGAACCCAGAGACTGTAGCGTAGTGGGAGCTTGAGCTCGTAGGCTGTAAAATTGGGCCTGCCGGTCCAAATGCTGCGGTAACCGTTAAATGCGCTCGTAGGAGACTGGCGTCAGTTAAAAATTACGAGATACCTGTTGAGATCTGCCTTTGCAGCCTGAAGATGATACCAATCCAGACTGCTAAGTTTACGCTTCGAATGTGTGCGGCAAATAGTAATAAACAAGCATTCCACTGTTCAATCTGACTGCATTCCTCTCATTTTTCCAACCGACATCCTGCACTGCGGCCGTTTTAGTCCAAGAGCCACGAATGCATCGAAGTTACGCTCTGTTGCTTGTCGCCATCGTACATGTACTGATACTTTGTCAGGCAAAGCCAGTCCGGTCTGATGTCGCGGGAAACAACAACAGATTGTTGCGGAACCACGAGCAAATTGAGGACGACACTGTTGGCGAAGAAAGAGGCATTGGGAGCGCGCTGAAGAGACTCTTCGGCTTGGACGGCCTCTCGAAGGGCGACATCCAGAAAGCTATCAAGAACGACCCGTTTAAACTCAAGCTCTACAAGAAATGGGACAAGCTACCTGTGGGGGCGATCCGGGCGAAGCTGAACGTGGATAGATACCACCCGAGCGAGGCAAAGCTGCTGTTCGATTACCTGAATGTCTACAAGAAGAGTGCCGAGTCCTCTGTTAAGGCGAAGCAAACTGTGAACGCCAAAAGCGTGCTCTTCAAAGCGACTAAGGATTTCCGCACCATCGACAGCGAAGGAAAAATTATCGATAAGGTGGTAGATCTTAACGCCAAAGCGAAATCGTTAGTTTAACGTTTTCAATAAACTCTTACGCGATATTCACGCGTCATATTGATTGTGTGCAATTACCACCGGTGGAGGGCAACCGTCTTCTCCCCTACCAGTATCGCCAAACCACTGTCGTTCTGCTGGTTGCGCTGCTGTAACGTACGGGTGTTGCGACGACACCTGCTGACCTTGAGCTTGAGTTTGGACTCTGTCGTACAGCAAAACGCTGTATATGGTGGAAGACCAAACCGAGGCAGAAGTAGAGCTCTGAGGATTGCTAGCCGCTCGCTGTACTCTCGGAAAAGGTAGCATATTCGACATTCAGCAGGCTGCACCGTCGTCCATCAATCGTCAGTAGAAACTAAGACATCGATTTCGGAGTTGTCATGGTATCCTTCGTGAACAATGCACACACCAAACAACTTCGATACTTTTGAGTTAATATGGCATTCAGTCGACGTCCATTTCCGGGTAGGCCAAGTTGGCGTTACTGGCTTGGAGAACACTCTCATTAACCCCCTTCAATATGCGCGCCAAGTATATGTGCTGGAATTTTAACGGTGCAGCCTAGAGCTCGCCTGATCGGTGATCAATAACTTGCCGTATAATTTCAGCGGATTCCAAGTCAAAAAATGGTTCGATGGTAACGAACGCCGCTTGTATTAGCCGTGAGCTATACTGGAGAAAATTTGCAGCCGCTTGCTCGCGTCCACGGCAATACGGAGAAGATTCGCTGCCACAGCGCTGTGCTTGCAGAGTGATGTGATTGTAGACTAAGGATTGCACGTAGCTGACTTCCTTTAACTTCAGCAAGTCTTGCACCAGCGAAAACATCTTTGCACTGGTGTTCAGAAATTCAATGGCCTTCGATGCTGCAGTTGCCGGCTCTCTTGTTCCCTCCTTACAACGCTTGATGCTTGCAATCATAGTCTTGGCCAGCAGAAGCAAGCATTCTCCACGCAGTTGAACGCTACCATGCTCCATGACCAGAGGCATTTGGTCGTTGATAAGCGAATAAGCATCTTGTAATTTTCCCATTGCAATATAAATGTCAGCCATGACAACGTGTGCATCCGCTAACAGCAAGTCAAAATGGTGCCTCCTACAAATGTCTACGCTTTTCAAAAGAGCGTTCAGAGAAGCAAATGGTGCGTGAGGTGCAGAAGCTTGAAAACGCGTTCGGCTTGCTGCAATTAAGACTTGAGCATGCAGGTATTCAAAACCATGCTCACTACATGTAGCCTCTAACTGCTGGAGCAATTCCAGGCTTTGAGGGTAATCACCCACAGCTGCGCATTGCTCAGCCTGCAACATGACTGCCTCGAGATACGCAGGAAAATCTTTTCCCTCCGGAGATAGCACAAGAATCGCATTTAAATGAACTTCTGCACGCAATATCTCTCCGCGGCGAAGTGCCCACCAGTAGAAGAGGCGATGCAACGCCCGCTGATACGCGATATCGCTAAGTAAATAGCGTCGCTCATGCGTAAGATCTCTTCCCACAGCAACGTTAACCAGGAAGTTAAGTGCTCGCGCATGCACAGCCTCTCCCATCTCCATTTCTGCAAGATAGGATACCGCCATCTGACTCACTGTCAACGCAACCTCACCGATACTGGCCGAATCTTCGTAGCACAAGAGATGCATCCGACTAAATACTTGCTCCAAAGGACGACTGCCAAACACGTTCCAGCCGACAGAGGCTGACATCGTAACTTTTCCACTTAGTTTCCAGACAGTATCAAGAATCGTCTCTGTAGACTTAATCCAATCCATTCCACTCCCGCCACAACGGTCAGAAGCATCGGCTCCTGAGGCTGTTTGAACTTGTAGCGCAATCATTGTACGCGTTCCATGGTTGGACAAACTCGCCGGAGGGGTCGCTATCGACGCAACAGATTGCATGGCTTCGTGAAGACGCGACCAAATGTGCATCGGACGTGGTGCAGGTATCTGCGCAGCAAATATGTGCGGGACAAACTGCGCCGAACCAACAGCTTCAGGACTGTCGGAGCTGCCGCGAATCAAATCACTCTCAACTTCAGTCAATGCAGCTAGTACTTGTAGTGCAGGTAGACGCAACTCTTGTGCTCGGTTCAAACAGCTACTGGCTAGCTGCAGTACAGCATCTTTAGATTTCCCGATTTTCTGGTTGATACGAATCAGCCACGCAAGAGCAAACGCCACACAAATGTGATCGCCATGGTGCTGAGCTACCCGAATTGCCTCGTGAATACTCTCCTGTGCAGAATTGTAGTGATTGAATAAAATTTGCAGCCCAGCTAAATTCAGCGCTGCATATTGGGTACCATTTCCTCGGAAATTTCCTGTCAAACCGGACGATGCGGACCCAGCACCATCAATACCTCCGGTACCATTTGAGCGAGATTCTTGCCGGGGTGAAAGAACATCGTGGTATTGGTGCAAGCTATCTAGTGCCCCTTGGTAGTCACGGCCATGCAGAAACGATAAATACCTCACATAAAGCACATTCGGGTTGGAGCGGTCCATCTTCTCACGCAGTATTCTTAGTTGCTCCGCCGTAGATCGACCCCCCTCGGTTTGCAGGGAATCCCTCAGCTGGTTACTTGGCCTCCCTTCCACGTGATGAACCATATCGCTCAATAAATAATTCAATTGATCATTCGACCACAACGCAGGATCGTTCACTTCTCGGACAGCTTCCGTCGTCAGCAACTTCCCCACCAATGCCGGCGAACCAGCTCTCGTCGGTGCAGGAGTCATTAAATTATCTGCCAATGGCACTCCATGTGACGGCGTCGCACAGCCCGAGTGAATCGGCGACAGCAGCAACTCGTCATCCTCCATCTTGCCTTCGTTCCACACATGCTGCGAAGCCGGCGACCCGATCAGCTCCAAGCTGCCATCCTTCTCTTCTTGCTCCCTCCCCCCCTTCTTTTCCTTCTCCACATCCTCTCTAAACTGCTGCAAATACTGCTGCACGTCGTCAAACAGCCTCGACAGACCGTCAAACAGCAGCCGGTTCACCGCCAGCAGGAAGCTGCGCACGAAGACGCCCAGCAGACTCGTGCGGACGAGCGTGGAGCTGGTGGAGTCCATGTCCACGTCGTCCCCGTCCTCCCTGGAGCTGGCGGGCGGCGCCACGCACTCAGAGATCTGCTCCACCGTGTTCATCACGGCGTCGGGACTCTCGATCTGGCTCAGGATGCTCACAAGCTGCCACGAGAGCTGCTCGAAGTCCTTGGCACTGTCTAAGCTGATCTCCAAGCGGCGCAATAAACTCTTGAGGGTAGTGAATCCCGCGCTCTGATTGGCGGAAACTCCCGCCTGCAGAGGGTGCTGGATCTC
>JAHWLF010000529.1:0-13284 GCA_024679295.1 Phytophthora parvispora
GGCTGCGGCCCTGCAGCCTGTCGCGGTTGCGACCGAGCCGGTGGCTGCGAAGCCCGTGCCAGTGCCGGTGGCACCGGTTGAACCATTGGTGCCATTTGAAATGAGACACCAGGAGATCTCGGGATACGAGGCGGCTATGAAGTTCTTAGAGGGATATCAACCGAACCCGGACGAATCGCTGTTCCTGTTTTTCATGTGCAGCGACGAGCAGTTTAAGGCGAACGAATGGTCGGAAGAATGCACGCAGGGGAAGAAACACGTGTACGACGTGTTCTCCAAGTCGCCGGGACGCAACCGCCTGGTGACGGTGTTTGCAGGGTCGGAGAAGTACTGGAAACACCAGAACGACTTCTACAACGACCCGGACTTGCGAGTGAAGGGCGTGCCGTGTCTGATGAAGTGGGAGGGCCACAACGGCCAAACGAGCGGAATGCTGGTTCAAAGATCGTTGTACGATGAACCGTTTCTGCGGTATTTGTTCAAGAACACGGACCAACCTGAAGTGCTTTTCGTTGCGGACAATATCAAGAACAAACAGATCGTTACAGTCAATGGCTACGATGCGTATGTGGACGCTATGATCAAGTACGAGAAGGAGGAAAACCCCGTCCCCACGTTCCTGATGATGGTCTCGGGCCGGTTCAAGAATAACAAGAGGCCGTGGTGTCCGTACTGTCGGTACTCCGAGTTGCCTCTTGAGTATGCGTTCTACGCGTACGCTCCAAAAAATGCGCGGATGATTCGTGTTGAGGTCACGGACTCGTACTCGGAGTGGAGGAAACGGAATGAATTCACGCGGGACGAAAACCTGCAGCTCAAGATCGTTCCATTGATGTTCAAGATCGACCCCATTCCGGCTCCGGGCACCAATGTTACCAAATCGGTCAAGTTCACAACGCACAAGATTCGGTACGATGAACTTGCCCCACTACGCGAGCTTTTCACAAGCTTCACATAGATTCAAGTCGATATTGTCGAAACACACCAGGGCGGGGAGAGGATCGCACCACAGCTAAATGCTGTCGTGCGGTTAGTTTACTGAATTCTATAGAGCGCAACTATTTTCTTGTATCCTACTGTTACTTGTGCGTCTAGAAGCAAACAGAGGCTTCACCGCCGCCTCATGCATGTAGAACTGACGTCCGACACAGCTCTATCCTCTTGGTGCCGTCGCAGCGAGAGCCTTTGTCGTACGGACTCTGACATTTGGTCGACGATGCCACGCTCTCCGAGGAATCCCAGATACCTGGTGAAGCTGAGACCGAGAAACTCCTCGATCATCCGCAGCGCAACGCTAATTTCACACGCGTCACTATCTGGTAAAATGCGGACGTGCTGACGAAGGCTTCTGATAGTAAGTAGGCACATGGCCACAAACTCTTGGAACCGAGCTTTCCGTTCATCGATCATTTCATCTTCAAACTCGTCAGACGAAGAACTGGAGAACAGGTGTGAACCCCACACACGTCTTGACGGAAATATTGTCTCGAGAATGGAGGCCAGAACGTTCTCACAAATCGGACAGCGTGGCTGACGACGGCGTTTGCCCCGACTAAAGTGCTTGATGAGTTGTTGCCGAAGGGCTCGAAACTCCGAGAAACGGCGCACCACGGACCACTGCTGCTTGCTCAAATGAACTTGGACCTCGTAAAACACCACGCCGTCCTCCAGCCGCTCAATGTGTTGTCCAGTCACGTGGGATGATAAATAGTCCGAGTACTCGGCTTCTTCGCGAAATAGTTGTAGATCCTCGCTGCTCTCTCGCAGAAGAACTGTGCTTGATCGTGGAGTCGCCGTCTGCTCCCGAGTTGAGGCGCGTGGTCGTCTGGATGGAGTTTCTGTCGCCGCTGTCCACGACTGTGAAGGGGTTGAAAAGAGGGAGCCATACGTATGCCGTCTCAAACTGTTTCGAGTCTCTGCCGAGTCCTCGCCGCTTCGTTCGCGGGCCAGCAGACTTCGCGCCGACAAACTGCATCGCCACAGCAGCCTGGGGATTTTCCCAGTCCTGCCGGCTGCTGCCGAGGCTCGAGTTTCGCGGCTTCGAGTGGTTGTTGGCAGCCCGAACGGGTCGGCGGGGAAGATGGACTGCCTCATGGCCTCTTCGATCGAGCTGCAAGTGGAGGCAGTCGAGCGCATGGGTGAATTCGAGGAGCACATCGCGTCACTCAACCTCATGCCGGAATTGAAAATGCAAGAACACCGGCCGGGCCTGTGAGGGAGGGCGCCGAATGAGAAGTACCAGTGATGGAGGCTAGGCGAGCATTTCAGAGAGGACAGGTCCGCGTTTCCGACGCTACGCTGGACTGCTGGGTGCGTGCAGTGTTGCATCGCACTTTTTTTCGAGCCATCACAGCGTGGCAGGCAGCCTCGGCATGCGGACATCGATACAGAGGTGTGAAAATAGCGCTACAAGCGGCTACAGGATCTCATGACAGCATGCGCGGACCCCCGAAGCGCAGAAGAGTTTCTTGAAACGAGGGCGGAAAATAGCGTTGGCATGGTCAGTCTGGGAAATTGCGCGGGCTCCGTGCGCTCCTGTGCGGCTTAGAGCGCGCCTTCGCCTCGGCTGCAATCTAACTGCGCTGGCAATCCGCGAGCCCTCGCTCGCTTGCGGTGATTCGAAACGGCGATCTGCTGGTGTTAGTTGGCACGACTTGCAAGTTGGTGCCTGCGCGCGCAGGATTTTCTGCCATATACCAACGCCGTTAACGCTTGACGAACGGAAGTCGTTGGTGGCGCCGTCGCAAGCACCAGGGGCACCAAACGTCACAAGGTTAGCCAGCGCCTGGGGGCGATGCCCACACGCGCAGCTATGATATCCCCATGTTGAGCCCAGCGTGGGGAAACGGATCCCTTCGCAGCTCCTCCATCACGGCAGCATCACCTTGGGAAGGATGCCGCTGTCAACGGCAGGAGCGATGAGCATATCGCTGCGCCCCTCGCTGACCACTTTTGGTGCAGACGCTCAGCTGCAGCTCAACTCGACGCAACGCAACGCAACTCGACTCAACTCGAATCCCTTTTTCCAGCTACCCGGACGGACCCGCCGATCGCTCTGTGGATGGCGAGCGCCAACCGTTTCGAGTCTGAGCGCAAGGCGAGCAGAGTGGCCAGCGACGCAATTGCTGGCGACTTGCACCTCGGTTGCAGTGCATGTAGCCATCTGACGTACGCCCCCCGGCAAACCCGTTCCAGCCGTTATATCGCTTTTGCCACGGTCTCAGCTGTACCATCAGTTCGGGATCATGCAACTGCGACTGCTGCTGCCGCCGACACGCTTCGCCCGGCAGGTGCAGTCGCAATCGCAGCTATTGGTGCGGTGGCAGTCCAGCACCTCGTCCTCTTCGCAGAATTGGCGCCAGGTCGTGGCCGACTTCCAGCGGAAGGCCACTGACACCAATGCAGCACTGCTGGCCAAGGACGTCGAGAGCGTCGTCCGTGCATGCACGCAGAGTGACCGCACTCGAGAGGCGCTGGATGCGATCCACAGAGGCGAAAAGCGCGGCGTCACCGTGCCTTTGAGGTCGCACCTGCAAGTTTCGTGCTCGTTCGCTCGAAAGGGGCAAGCGGATCGGGCGCTGGCCATGATGCCGGAGCTGCGCGAGAGGTTCGGGGACAAGTTCGACGCGGCGTCGACGAACCGGTACAGCGTGTACGACCCGTTGCTGACAGTGTTCAAGGACCAAGGCGACTGGCGCAGCACGCACGCAGCCATTGCTCAGATGCACGAGCTGGGCGTGACCCCGACGCTGCGTGCCTTTCGGGTGCTCATGCTGACCGCCGCAAAGGCTCGACAGAAGGATACGCTGCTGACAACGGTGCAATTCGTCGAGAACAAGTTCCCCGGGGTTTGGACGGATGGGCCGACGCTTACCGCGATTTGCCAGGCGCTGGTGGAGATTGGGGAGCACCAGCGAGTGATGGAGATATACCACAGACTTGACGGAGAGTGGATTCAAGAGCACGCGAACACCATGCTGTTCAACCAATTCGTACTTGCTGCAGTTCGCAGTGGAGACGTCAAGAATGGGAAGAAGCGCACGAATCAGAAGAGCTCGTCGGGGATGCAGATTGCCATGGACATTCTGGAACAGATGCAGGCAGCGCGCAATGCGGCACCGGACGACTTCACGTTTGCAACGTGTATGATGGAATTGGAGAAGCGCGGCCAGTGGACACGAGTACTTGACTTGTTCAACAGTATGCTAGATATCCAAGCGCGCACTCATAACGCACTGGACGATAACTCGACGAAGCCCGTGATTAATGCGCTGTCGTGCTCCTCGATGATACGAGCGCTGCACAAACTCCATGAAGCAAATCAACCCGAGCAAGATGAGTCGGCAGGAAATGATAACACGCCCAACTCTCCAAGAAAGTCAAGAAGCGGCCAGCGCAAACTAAAGCAGGACTTAGCAGTCGTGCTGAGGCAGCTCCGCACGGTGGACCTTCGCAACATTGGTCATGCTTCGACTTTGATCGATACGCTGGACGAGTATAGGTTGTTCACCGCTGCTCGTCAGACTTTCAAGCGCGTGCTGGATGAAGGTATCATTCAGAAAACCCCTTGGCGTCTAAAAGACGGATTTGAGATCGACCTGCACACATTCTCTCGCGGTGTGGCGAAATGCGCCGTCGTGTCAGCTTTTGACGAGATCACGCGCTCTCAACAGGGAATTAGCGCTGTCTCTCTAGCTGGAAATGCGCCGCTGCAGGACCTTCGTATCATCACCGGCGTGGGCAGACGCAGCCAAACATTCATGAAACCTGTGCTAAGGCACGAGATCACGGAGCTTCTCACCAAATCGAGCCGACCGCCGTTGTGGCCGTCTTCGCATCCAACCAACCCTGGTGTTCTGCTCGTCCGCCACAACGCTCTGCGTAAATGGCTGCAGAAAGGTGGCGCTATTCGATACTTTTGACCATACGAACGTCCCATAGGTTGTCGTAATTCATCAAAACTGCTTGTTTTTACCTAGTCTACTCAGTTTCTTTAGTGCTACCACTACCGCTGTACATGCAGGTGTCCTGGGGATCCGAAACCTTTCGGATTTCGTCCGTGATGGCGAAGAAATACGAGTGGTGTTCAATCTCCAAGTTGTCCAGGATCGACGATTCATCGGCGGCGGCAATTGGCAACTGGTCTGCCGCCTCAATGAATGTCATCGCATCCAGCTTTTCGTAGCTCAGACCTGTCATCTCCACAAACTTACGAATGCGGAAGTCACGGGGAATCTTCCCTACCGTGACGCCATCGGGGGATTTCACCGTGTCTCCATCTACCACATCCGCATTCAGCTCCGAGTCCGAAGTCATACTACGGCGATTCCAGTTGGCCGAGCCGATGGTCAAGAACACGTCGTCGATGATCATGATCTTGCTGTGGATGTAGATTTTCCGGTCGACCTTGGTAGTGTAGAGCTTGAGCTTGTTCGGGTATTTCGACCGAATAGGCTCCACCATTTGGTACAGGTACTTGATGTATCCCGCGTTTGTGAACGGGCCGGTTTCCTCGTTCGCAACGACTATTAGGCGCTGGATGTTTGGCATCACCTCCATAATCGCGTCCAGCAGCTCGGGCACCAATACAAAGTACTGGTCCTCGATGTAGATAAAGTTTTTCGCGTTCTTAATCGCCTTGATGTGTGCTTGGAACAACGAAGTCTCTCCACGCGGGGCGAACTCCTTATAATGATCGTAGAGACAGCTGAAGGTTCGGACAATTTGCACGCTTTGCTTTCCGAAACTCGCAGTTGTGTTGCTGCTGGCGTAGTCAAGCGGAGGTAGAGAATCGTACTTCGGGTTCTTGAAGTGCAGTAAATCGTCGTCAAGACCCTGGCATGGCAAGTAGTCGGAGTTCCAGCGATCCAGGAAGTTGGTGGCCACATCTTTCGCGGCTGGACCGTGGATTCGGATGTGGCCATCCATCCAGCCCTTCTCACGGAATGTAATGTGTCCCTCGTCACGGATGGCAGTGGCGTTGTGGTAGATATTGTCCCATCGGTCGTTCGCGAGGTCTATTCCGCCAACGTAAGCAACAGGCTGATCGTCGGGATCGGAAGAGCTGTTAGCTGCGATCACCATGTTTTTCTGGTGGTGGGAAGACAGCGCTTTCGGCAGGCGATCGTCAAAGATGAACACCCCCTTCGCTCCGTTGATGGGGGATGGCGGGATACTGTTGATAGCATCGCGAGCCTTGAGGATGTAGGGCGTGTATCCAACGCCGATGTTGGCCCAAGCAAGAATGTTCACACTTCCGCCGCGCTCCACAATGCCAGTGAATACTTCCTTGAATCCGGTAGTTTCGCCGGTAGGGTCCACATCTGGTTTGAGAGGAACCAGCGCGGCAAGCCAAGCGGCCAACATGACCCGGTCTCCTTCCTTGGTCGCGGTGAGATCGTCGTAAACCGCATCGAAAAACTCGTCGGACACTGTGTAGGAGGTTACCTTATTGCCCTTGGTGTACACGGACATGTCGTCACGAGGGATGCCTCCGCGGGAGTCCGTGATCTCCTGCTCGGTGAGGAACCAGTCCTCCGGGTCGAGCAGAGGCTGCCGGGGCTTGATGTCCGTCCCATCGGAGAGGTCGGCGCTTCCGCTGCTACTGGTATTGATGCTTTCACTTCCAGTGCTGATGCGGCTTTCTGATGTCGAAGAACCGCCGAATAGTGTCGAGAACGAGAACGCTGCCGAAGGAGTTGGCGCCACCGCCAACGCGAAAACGAACGCAGCGACGAGCATTGCACTCTATAGTCTGAAACGGAATGTGAACTGCATTCGCACGATTTTCGGTGCCATGCGAGGTGATAATTTGTGATTCCATGATAATTGTTTGGGATGTGTAGTGTTTCCACCCAAACAGGTGCTTTGGTGTGCGGGCTTGATGCGATCGAGCTCTGATTAATGGTTGTGGACACCACTAATACGTGTACATGTGCGTGAAGCTATGCGTGAACGCACCGACGAGGTTTCGGATTCTGTCTTGTATTGATACGCGAACAGCGTCAATCGCCCTGTTCTTCGCATCTGTGTAAGTAGGGATAAGTTAGTAAACATGTATTGCTTTTGCCGCAGCGACTTCGACTTCATGAGACCGAACGCCTTGAGACGGGCAGCAATCCACATGGTAAGCAGAAGTTGCGATCTGCGAATATCTTTTATTAAATATTATTAGTAAAAACTTAAAAAAAAGCAAAATGGTGAGCCGACACGCATTTGACAGTTCGCGAATAAGAAGCAATACTACTGCACATACCGACAGTGTACAAATTCACACAACAACAAACCAGCGTGGCTGGTCAGCTAATACTTCACAACCACGTTTATTCGGTCCCTTTAGTGCTGCCACTACCGCTGTATGTACACGTGTCCTGCGGATCCGAAACCTTTCGCATCGCGTTCGTGATGGCGAAGAAGTAAGCCTTGTGCTGAATGTTGTTGTTGTCTAGGATGGATGATTCATCAGCAACAGCAATCGGTAGTTGGTCCGCAGCCTCGACAAAAGTCATGGCGTTCAACTTCTTGTAACTGAGCCCCGTCATCTCCTGGAACTTACGGATGCGGAAATCGCGCGGGAGTTTGCCCACCGTTACTCCCTCAGGGGACTCGACCGTCTCACCGTCCACAACGTCCGCATTGAGCTCTGAATCGGACGTCATACTGCGGCGATTCCAGTTAGCCGAACCGATAGACAAGTACACGTCGTCGATGATCACAAGTTTCGTATGAATCAGGATGTCCCGTGCAGCCTTGGTCGTGTACACCTTGAACTTGTTTGGGTACTTGGATCGGATGGGCTCGACACTTTCATAGAAATACTTGATGTATCCGGCGTTTGTGAAAGGGCTTGTTTGCGGGTTCGCAATGACAATCAAACGCTGAATCTTGGGCATCACCTCCATAATCGCGTCCAGCAGCTCGGGCACCAATACAAAGTACTGGTCCTCAATGTAGATAAAGTTTTTCGCGTTCTTAATCGCCTTGATGCGAGCTTGGAACAGCGAAGTCTCTCCACGAGGAGCAAACTCTTTGTAGTGGTCGTAGAGACAGCTGAACGTCCGCGTGATCTGGACGCTCTGCTTTCCAAGAGACGCAGTTGTGTTGGAACTGGCGTAGTCGAGCGGAGGTAGAGAATCGTACTTCGGGTTTTTGAAGTCGAGCAGTTCGTCATCAAGGCCCTGGCAAGGCAGATACTTCGAGTTCCAACGAGCTAAAAAGTTGTTGGCAACATCCTTCGCGGCTGGACCGTGAATTCGGATGTGGCCATCCATCCAACCCTTCTCGCGGAAGGTAATCTTACCCGCGTCACGGATAGCGCTGTTGTTGTGGTGAATCGTTCGTTCGCGAGATCGAGTCCGCCAACGTAAGCAACAGGCTGGTCGTCGGGATCGGAGGAGCTGTTAGCTGCGATCACCATGTTTTTCTGATGGTGGGAAGCCAGCGCTTTGGGCAGACGGTCATCGAAGATCAGCACCGCCTTGGCGCCGTTGATGGGGGATGGCGGAATGCTGTTGATAGCATCGCGAGCCTTGATGTTGTAAGGCGTGTATCCAACGCCGATGTTGGCCCAGTTCAGAATGTTGACATGTCCACCGCGCTTCACAACACCCGCAAACACCTCCTTCACGCCGGTCTTTTTCCCGGTAGGGTCCACATCCGGTTTGAGGGGAACCAGTGCGGCAAGCCAAGCGGCTAGCAGGACTCGGTCGCCCTCCTTGGTCGCGCTAAGGTCCTCGTAAACGGCGTCGTAGAATTCGTTCGCGACCGTGTAGGACGTCACCTTATTGCCCTTGGTGTACACGGACATGTCGTCACGAGGGATACCTCCGCGGGAGTCCGTGATCTCCTGCTCGGTGAGGAACCAGTCTTCCGGGTCGAGCAGAGGCTGCCGGGGCTTGATGTCCGTTCCATCGGACAAGTCAGCGCTCCCACTGCCAGTCTCCTGGTCTGCTGTGGTGTTACCTGCGGATCTGGAGTCACCGTCACCGAACAGGGTCGAGAACGAGAACGCCGACACTGGCGCCGGCGCCCCCGCCAAGGCGATGGCAAAGGCGATTGAAACCCAAACGCACGCGCGGTCGCTTTTCATCTCGGCTGGCCAAACTAAAAGTGCCCCGGAAATTAACGTCTAATAATCTCCACAGGTTCGTGTGTTGGCAAGTTGAGCCTGCTGTCTACGACCATGATAGCGTTCGGGATGTGGAGCCCGGACAGGCTCTCTTGTCCGGAACTCTTGTCGCAAGAGTCGGTAACAGCGTGACTCAAATCTGTGGCAACACACTGCTGTTCAGTGTGCATGGTTCGCGCATTCCGGTCACATGGAGATACTTTGCGTGTGCTGTATCCAGGTAACTTTCCGGTTATCTAGGGTCCTCGCCGGAATTCGACCCCAACGTTCGTTGATTCCCCACAGTTTTTCACGGTAATACAGTGTCCCGTTCCTCATGTAAACCAGTCTCCAGGTGGAAGAGCTCGTTTCGGATGCAATGCTCAAAACAACAACCAGCCTGAGACCTGACCGTGAACTGTGAGGTCAGGTCAGTTTACGGCAAAGTGCACTTCCAATCCACCGTGCATGCAGCCCCGGAAATGAGCCCTCTCTTCTCACTACCTGCATAGCCAGGTTCTCTTCTCGCGTACAATTAACGCGTTTCCGCTGCAATGACGGCACAAGGGCACAATATAAACGTTCGCGATAGTCTCCCCCCACGTGACCACAAAGGCTGTCGCGGGGAACACCTTCGGTCTTTGACCCATGCTGTGCGGACCGCATTTGCCACCGCAGTGCGGTGGCAAATGCCCGGCTTTAGCGCATTGTCACCATTGCCGAGGGCTTCTCGTCCGCCATAAGCTTACTGGACCAGGGCCTGGCGGGTGGCAGCAGCGCGGGGGGCGTACGTAGCCGAGACAGCAGGATCATCATCAAGTGAGACCGACAATGCTGCGGGAAGTGGGCTTCTGGTGCTCGGAGCAGGAACTCGCCGAGGAGGTGGCGGACGCCAACCGCCCGAACCCCCTCCGACTGGTGGACGATGCGTGGTTCACCGACTGCCCCCCGGCGATGCTGAAGACGATCGAGTGGTACCTCACTCGCGGGGCCTTCGTGGAGAGCCACGAGCTCGCCTACAGCTTTTGCCGGTTCCCGGACTGCTCGTTGGCTTTGGAGCAACCTCGAGTTATGGGCGCGTGCACCATGACCGACGGGGTTTACTGCTGGCCCGAGGGATACTGGCACTACGTGAGCCACCACCGCGTGAAGCCACCGCAGGAATTCCTGGACCACTTGATGGAGAGATATGGCACAATGGCCGAAGCGACGAGAAAGGCGAAGGCTGAGAAGAAGTTGCTGCTGTGGGACGACATGGAGCAGAGAGCAGTGACCATGCCCGCAGCTATGCAGGAGTGGATTACAAACTACACGACCATCCAAGTTGAGCAGTGAACGCAGCTCAAGATAAAAGAATTCTTTGCGCCTGGAATGCTTCTGCTTCTGTTTTTCGGACGAATAGTATTCTGCCATTTACGTGTAAGGATTATCTTCAGCTTTGTTACCACAGCATAACAGCACGCAAATAAAACAATCGCGAAAGCAACAAGCATTGCATTGAGAAAAACCGCATTGTAGTGGGTCTCGCACTACTTGCTGGCAGGGAAGCACGGGTACTGCGGGTCAGCTATCTTTCTCTTGGCGTCCGTGATGGCGATAGAGTACATGTGATACTTTGTCTTCAACAGAGCAATCATTATTGAATCCTTGGCAGCGGCAATGGCAAATTGGCTGTGAACGTCATGGCATTCACTTTCCTGTAACTCAAGTCGTTCGCGACGTTCAAGCCGCCCACATACGCAATCGGTTGGTCGTTGTTGCTCGACGGGAGGCTTGCGATCACTATCGTTTTCTGATGGTGCGATGCTATCAAGTTGACGCGGTCATCAAAGAGAAAGGTTGCCCTGGCTCCGTTGGTTGGGGATGGTGGCATAGTGTTGATAGCATCCCGGGCCTTGATGTTGAAAGGAATATATCCGCCTGCGATGCTGACCCAGTTCAAGACACTGGCATTCCCCCCTCGCTTGGCAACGCCAGCAAATACTTCTTTGATGCCGGTCTTGGCCCCCGTGGGGTCCACATCTGGTTTCAACGGAACAAGAGCTGTCAACCATACAGTTGGGCTCCTTCCTTGGTCGCACTCAGTCCATCGTAAATCGCACTGTAGAATTCGTCGGCGGCCGTATAGGATGCCACTATGTTACCGGTGGCGTACACCGCCAGATCACTTCGCGGAATCCCGCCTCTCCACTCGTGATTTCTTCCTCGGATAGGAACACAAGAGAGGCTGGTCAGCGTTGCCACTGCTATTTGACGAAAAATCTCCTTGAGCTCTTGCATCTATTTCTTCTTCATTAAACCAAGATGTGAAGGAAATGCTGACGACGGAGTTGGTGTCCCTCCTATCGCTAGCGCGACCAATAAGACATGGAGGTGCATTATGTTGAACTCGGTGTTGGCGACTTGGAAAAATGGAATTGCGCTTCAGTCTCGAATCTCTTCGGGCAACAATATCTTGAGATCGTGATTTGCATGGGTTTAGGAATAATCCCATGCTTTCGGGGAGTGACAACTATAAACTGCCTTGGTCACACTCACAACTGCGCAGTTCGTTTATGCTAGATGCTTTGCGTTCGTGTTCGAGCGTATTCATGGAATGCTGTTGGCGAACTCGGAAAAAATAAGGCTGTAGCAATTTCGGAGGCGCCATAAAGGTGAGGCCATGGGTTATCCAGGATGAACTGACTGATGATCCGGGTAACAAGCTGTGGTGAGCATTTTCTTGGGTATTCGGCACTTTTAAACACTATAGTGATACCTAGGGTTTAGAGCCCCAATCTAGAGTCAGGTTTTCGATTGTTGGGTACCCTTCGGTGCCTTCGTACCTGCATCACGGACGAATTCTCTAAACTTTTTTGTCGAAAGTTTTGTCGTCTAAAACGAGTAGTACAAACAGCAAATCACTAACGCGGCCGAAGTCATAAGCCTAATGCCCCTTGAAGCAACAAATGTACAGCGCGTGTAAAGAACTTGTCTTACGCGTGCATTTCGATGTTCATGCAGGTGTCATACCGTCAACAAAGTCGAATTTGCCCCATTTTGGTTGTGGATACAGTTACAGTTATTGAAAAGTAGTTTTCCTTATCATACAAAACCCGTGTCCAAAGGTTACCAGTCAATCACGTCGCCCTTTCCAAAGTGGAGAAGCTGCAGCGGGTCTCCAATCTTCGCACGTGCGATAAGACGTGTCATCCCCTCAACACTTTCTTCCGGTTCAACAGCTCCGTTAAAGTTGGAATACGCGGTATTCACATTGCCCGGATGGAGCAGCAGACACCCGATGTTCTGCGGTTCCAAATCAATCGCCAAGCTCTTCGTGAACACATTCAAAGCGCCCTTCGAGGCGCGGTGTGCGTATGCTCCGCCAGAGCTATTATCTGAGATGCTTCCAATCCGCGACGTGACCTGCGCCACAAACGCGCTCCCCCTCGCACTCACCGCCAACTGCAGATTCGGCAGCAGCGCGCGAGTGACGAGCAGCGGCCCCAGCGCATTCACCTGAAACTGGCGCACACAGTCCTCCGGCGTCGTGTCGTCAAGGTTGTGCACCCCTGTCGCCCCCGCGTTGTTAATGAGCAGGTCAATGCACACTCCATCCAGCACCCTCGCCATATCTTCAATCGAGTTTTGGTCCGCCACGTCCACCTGCACCACCTTCCACGGCCCCAGCGCTCTTAACTAAAACCCACAACAAAACAAAAGGCAAAACGAGTTCACATCAACAACTATGTATCCAACGAATAAAAAACAGTAGGAAATATAAAACATTACCTCGTCCACCTTGCCGGCATCCCTCACCGCAGCAATGACATCCCACCCCTCCCTCACATAGTGCTTCACAAAGGCAAGCCCAATGCCTCTGCTGGCGCCCGTGACCAGCACCGTCTTGGTGGCCACCACCACCACTTCCGTCGCCCTGGGGCTGACGTGGAACGTCGTGTCCAGGTGAACAAGTGGTCTGCCCTGGGTGTCCCTGGCCAGCGCCAAATGGTCGGTCACGTCCGTGAGTGTCCTCTGGGGTCCTTCCACCTCCACCAGTCCACTGTCCTCCGCCCGGCGGCGCCTGAACTGCCTGAAGCGGAGCCCGTGGCGAGCCATGAAGTTGGTCATCCAGCCCACGGACAGCCCCAGGTTGGGGCGGCGCTCGGGCGGCAGCTGCCCCAAAATCTCCTGCGCTT
>JAHWLF010000530.1:0-13279 GCA_024679295.1 Phytophthora parvispora
CCTCGATCCGGAGGTGGCCCCGATCCTTTGTCAAAGGGCACCCCCTTCACAGCCTAAGAAAAGAAGACTGACCAATAGCAGTGGGAACTTGTACGAGTAGGATAATTTTTTGTCAAAAGGCATATCTGCATTTACTTTGTGCACGTGTAAAAACAGTTGACATCCTGCTGCATTGTTGTCTTGGAATTCGTTTATTACTCTTGTTGCTTGAAGAAATATCATGTTATAAACTACCAAACTCCATAAAAAACTTCTTAGGGACGAAATATCATATGTAATCCATCGAAACCAAAAAGGCGGGTCAGGAGGATATACTGTAGTGAAACACAGCATATTACGCGAATGTAGGTATAATTCAAAACAATTTATAGTATATGATATCACATTGAACGGGTTGATAAATTTAAGGATTGTGTTCCTTGCTCTGCGCGTGTATTTCAAATCCTTGCTCTTTTTTTAGCATGCTGTAACGGGGGTGCCCGTTGACAAAGGAAATTTGGTACTTGGCTTTAGAGTTGCAAGAGTTAGAGGCGGGACCTTCACAGACTCGAAGAGGTGGTTGTTCTTGCCAGCCTGGATCTGAGTGTTGGCGCTGGTACGTGCAGGATTCTTTCCTGGCTGCTCCTTGAGGCGCCCAGCCTCCTTCTGCGGCTTCAAGTTATTCTCAATAGAGGTTGCGAGAGGGTGTGGTTGTTCAAGAAGGATTACCAAGGTTGCTTACACCATTCACTCTAATAAGTCGGACTCTGATTAGTAGTGGTATTAAATTTTTGTGGGAGATACTCGAGTTTTTAAGGCAGAGAGACCTCAGTTTGTCTTTGGAGCTCAGGCAGAAACACCAGCTAGCCCCCGCTTCTGTCTCGCTCAAAGTTCCTGGTTCCCGGTTCCCGGTTCACGATGGCTCTCAGCAAGAACAAGGTCGATCTGACCCGTGTACCGGATGTGATCAAGTTCTATTGACAACAATAAGGTCGGAAGTGCGGCGTACACGCGCAACAAGTGCGCCAAAAAGCCTGTTCAGTGCAGGCTATACAAAACTACTTACTAGGCTTCAATATACGAGACGAGAGAAATTAGCAATACTAGACTGCAGTAAAGATAGCTGTAGCAGATAGAATTGCAATCGTCCGCATCGCTGCAATTGAGAATTTGTATTGTGGGATTTACCACAGTTGCGCATTGCAAGAAAGCATTTTGTACGGCGGATAGAGCAAGAGATTTTTTCCAAACACTGTCCCATACTACAGACTCTGTAGTAGAGAGTACCACGAATTGGGTGATAGATAATCAAAAGTGGAGACTTTTTCCCCAACTGCAGTACATATCGAAGCGCCAAGCTGTTTTGATTCTCCTCTCTGTCTGGTTTGCTGTCGTACATTGTATGTCTGAAGTCACAGTTAGCTCACTGGTCAATTCCGAGATGTACAATATTTGTGGGGGGTTGCTGCGCTAAGACGGGATCAATCAGACTGTCCAAGAACTAAAATTGGTTTTCCCGTGGCACAATGTATTACATGAATCGTGTGTTTTGGTCAGGGAACGTCTTACTTCAGCTTGCTGGTCGTGGGTTCACTCTGCTCGCTCAGGTCGCTTTGGTGAGCCACGTCGTCAGACGCCGACTCGGACTCCGATCCCAACGTCGAAGCCGACTCGTCCTCGACAGAAGTCTGCTGGTACGGCGAGTCCTCCGACTCCTCCACCACTGGGGCCTTGGTTGCCTTCGTGGCCTTCGAAGACTTCGTGTCTGTGGTCTTGCCCTTCACCGGGACAGGGTCTTCGCTGCCAGAGTCCTCAGAGGCGCTAGTCGAGTCGCTAGCAGTTTCCGAGGCACTGCCAGACTCCTCCACAGCCGGATCCTTCGTAGCCTTCGTGGCTTTTGTAGCCTTGGTGGTCTTGCCCTTCACCAGGACAGGGTCTTCATTGCCAGAGTCCTCAGAGGCGCTGGCCGAGTCGCTATCGATGTCCGAGGCACTGCCCAAGTCCGAACCACTGCCGAATAGCCAAGATAGGTCAACGGCGCTGCCACTGCCCTCAAAGTACTTCAGTAACCAGGCTGGGATTTCGCCACTGCCGCTGGCAGCATCCACGTCGCTGCCGCTTCCAGACTCCGAGTCACTGGCAAACAACCACGATAGGTCATCGCTGCCACTCTCCGAATCATCCTCGACGACGGGTGTCTTGGTGGCCTTCGTCGCTGGCTTCTTGGTCGCCTTGGCCGCCGGGGTCTTCGTGTCCGCTGATCCCGACTCAGATGCCGACGAGGAGCCTTCCGCAGACGACGGAAGCGATACTGCCTCCATCGATCCGGAGGATGACGAGGTCACGTTGAACTTGCTGCCATCGCCGCCGGCCAGAATGTCCTTGATGTAGTCCATGACGTAAGTAAGACGAGTGTAGATACCAGCCTGTTCACCGCACTTGCTACCCCAGCTCACGCAACCGATAATGATGTCGTCGTCGACGAGAAGCGGACCACCAGAATCGCCGTTGCACGTGTCCTCACCTTCTCCGGTTCCAGCGCACAGCATACCCTCAGTGACACGGCCGACGTATTTCTTAAACTTCGCACACTCAGCGTTCGAGATGACAGGGAGGGTAAGCTGCTTCAGGACAGGGCTGCCCAGTTCCCCGCTAGTCTTGGTCTTTCCCCAACCAAGGACAGTGCCCATAGTGCCGATCTTGTTGTCGGAGCCGTCAGCAGCGCAGAGCTTTGCCATTTTGCGCTTCACTGGCTTCTTCAGCTTCAGCAGGCCCACGTCGTACAGGTGCTCCTTCTTCTTGTATAGCGGGTGGCGGAAGCCTTCAATAATCGGCACCGTCAGCCCGGAGCCATCGCTTTCGTTCGTGCCGAAGGTGACGGTCATGTCCATTTCGTCGGTCTTGATGCAGTGGCCAGCGGTAAGGACGTACTGGGGCGCAATCAGCGTGCCACCGCACATGTTCATATCCCAGAACGCATCGCGGATACTAACGAGGAACGGGTACTTTGCGATGTTCGCCTCGGACCCGCCGTAAATGCGGCTTTCTTCGTTGGTGGTCAGACCGGTGCTCTCCTCCTTAGTGTTGTCATCCTTCGCGACGTCCGAAAACGAGTAACCGTGCGTGAACGTCGACAGCGACGCCAGTGTTGTGGCGAGCGCGCCAACGTACACGACCTTCATCCGTCAGAAAAATGTAGACTTCAGTCTTCGAAAAACCGTACCAGTCCACCGAGGAAATGCCAAAATGACCAGATTCCAGGCGTTGGTGACCACATCGCAATCGGCTATCCGTGAAGCCGGAAGCACGGACGGGGGCTGTGGCGCTAGCTAGCCTGAGCAAGAACATTCGTCGGGATCGGTGGGTGGGGACAAGAAGCGTGCTAAGGAGCAAACAGAGACGCCTTCCTGCCACCGGCTAGTCGATCCCAGCCCAGGCAGTTCCGGAGAACAGCAGGCTTCATCGCATCGCAGGAGTTAGATGAAGATGGGAACAGTTGTGCCGCATGCCGGATGTCCACATTGTAGCAAAACCAGCTTGTTGCTGCTCCGTAACATCCGTCAAAATTGCCTTCGCATCTCTGGGCTTCCGACTATGAAGTCAATGCAGCTCCCGGTTTCGCGCTCAAATGTTCAGGTTGTGCACTTGGCAACGTACACTGTCTCTTTGTCAACGGCACGGTTTGCAGTTTACACTGTCGTCCAGTAAACTTGAAGAGCTTTCAGTCCGCCTTTGAAAGGGATCCGTCTCAGTTTGCGTGTTTGTACATGTACGTCGTTGGTCACAGCGTTCATTCATTCGGGATGGAACATCGCTGTAGATATTAGTAGTACAGTGTGAATGCAGGGTACGTACGTGCAAGTAGTTCTAGTACAGTAGCTACAGTCATTTTTACAATATGCACTGAAGTATCCATCGAAAACTGTAGTTGCTTCTTGCATTGAAAATTGTGGTCAGGTAGTATCATGTAGGTACACTTATTTTACTTTTAGACTGTAGGTAGTTTCGTAACATGCAGTTCCACTCCAGTTTACTCACATTTGTCCAAAACAACTTCAGCGGACGATGTTGCCAGGTCTCGATCGCGAATTCATATCTAGGGCCGTCGTCGAACACTGCATCTTCTGCTAGGCCCACTGACGCCATTTGATGAAAGCTGCGTAATGGGGTCTGTTAGCGTTATCGGCAGCGTCGACAACGCATTGCTAGACAAGGACGTAGTCGACGATGGGATGGATGCCTCAGCTGCAGGTGCTTCCTTCGCAATACCTCTTGGATTAGCCTTAGTAGACTTCGTATCCTTTGCAGCCGATGGACCCGGAAGCACCACCTGTGTAGGGGACTCAGCGTTGGATGCACTTGCTGGAAAAATACTGTCGATGCTCCCATTCAAAACACCACGGATGTAGTTCAGCACGTAAGCTAACCGAGTGTAGACACCCGCCTTCGCTCCACACTTTCCTCCCCAACTCACAAGACCAACCAGCACATTATTGGCCAGGAGTGGGCCGCCAGAATCGCCATTGCATGAATCTCTGCCTTCACCACTTCCAGCACACATCATTCCCTGTGTGATGCGATTGCCATACTCCTTGTTGCATTCTGCGTTTGATATGATCGCCACGTTCACCTCTTGAAGCGTAAAGCTTCCCACGCGATCTTCCGTCAGCCCCCACCCGAGAACCGTGGCCATTGTGCCAACCTTGTTATCGGAGCCATCACGTGCACACAGAGGTGCTACCTTCTGAGTCGAGGGGGTCTTGAGCTTCAGCAAACCAACGTCATACAAGTGTTTCCCGTTATTGTACAAGGGGTGACGAAATCCCTTAGTCACTGCAATTAACTCGCTGGAACCAGAACCTGCGCCCGATCCAAACTCTGATCCGAGAGAAACGTATATTTTCCCCTGGTCTGTCTTGATGCAGTGTCCAGCCGTGAGAATGTACTGCGGTGCAATCAGAGTGCCACCACAGAACGTTTTCCCGTGAGGATCGAAGCGCAGGCTTGCGATGAATGGATATTGCTGTACGTCCGCTTCTGAACCACCGTAAATGCGGCTCTCTTCATTTGTGGACAGACCCGTGCTGGTGTTTGGCTCAGAAGCGATACTTGACGGTCTCGTTGTGCGCATATCACCGGAGAACTCGTAGCCGCATGCAACCCTCGATAGAATCACCAATGTCGAGACGCAGGCTCCGATCCACGAGAACGCCATGCTTTCGCGAGTCAAGGCAAGAGCCCCGTTTCGGCCAAAACTCGGAATGAGCTCGTGCGTGAAAGAGGAAAGCCGAAGTGGCGGAAACGCAGAGGAGCGGGCGGTCGTAGCCCCGGGACTCTATAACACCATCCCGAGGATAAATTCGCTCATGAACAAGATGAAGTGGCCCGCATTAGTGACAGCGACAGAAACTCGGGCTCGATGGTTCCGCTATCATTTGCTCGAGGAAACAGCGGAGCACAAGCATTTTTTCTGCTGTTGAAAATTACTGAGGCGCCTGGCTGATCAACTGGTCGAGTCATCACGGAAGTAAGGTATCCACCCGTCGAGCTTGGCTGCAATGCTTACCGAGGTTTTTGGTTGGGCAAGCGAGCCCAAAGCAAGAGTTGTTGGAAATTTTTGCCGGAGGTATCGAAGAGTCTGCTAGAAAATTGCTGTCTTGCCTGATCGTTGAAGCGAGGCCAAGGCTGTGACTAAAGATTCATGTAGGATAGCGCTCTTCTGCAAGCTAAAAGCGACCGCAGCTCTGTGAAACTTTGCGAGCAGAAATCGATGCCGCAACGAAGCATTTATCGCGCAATATAGCATACGACGTTATTCCAATGCAAAATTGTTTAGCTTAGGTGTCTACGCAGATTTTTGCAGGACCGCGGCGGAGCTTGCATCGGTAGTTTTCGAGGTCTTAGCGGCGGGGGTCTTCTGCTCCGCCGAGGACCCATCAAACGAAAACGTTAGCCCTGTCGTTGAGGGGCTCTTCTGAGCCGCCGAAGAGCCCGTAGAAGCACCGGTACTCGACGTCTTGGTAGTTTTAGCAGCAGCATCCTTCGTGGCCGAATTCTTGACAGAAGTTGTCTTTCCGGCCGGGCCAAACTTTTTGCCGTCTCCACCGGCAACAATGTCGTTGATGTAGTCCAGGACGGACGACACACGAGTATACACACCAGGTTCCTTGCCGCACTTTTCACCCGCCCAGCTCACGAATCCCACAAGAGCGTCGTCGGCAATAAGGGGGCCACCTGCATCGCCACGGCACGAGCCCTTGCCTTTGCCATTCCCGGCGCACAGCATGCCATCCGTCAGTTGGTTCTTGTACGAGTCGTACTTGTTGCAGGCCGCGTTCGAGATGATCGGAAGGTCCGCCTGCTGAAGCGTGAAGCTGTAGGAGCTCTCCTCAGTCTGGCCCCAACCCAGAACGGTGGCCATCGTGCCGACCGTCTCGTCCGATCCGTCCGCGGCAGGCAAAGCCGCGATCTTCTGCATGGACGGCTTCTCCAGCTTGAGCAAGCCCACATCATACAGGTGCTTCTTCTTGTTGTAACGGGGGTGCTTGAAACCCTTGACGATCTTCACCAGCTCGCCGTCGGTGCCAAAGCTGAACTCGGTGTCGAACGACGCAGTCATGTCAACCTCGTCCGTCTTGATGCAGTGAGCCGTCGTGACGAGGTACTGCGGGGCGATCAACGTGGCAGCGCAGACCGTCACGCCATGAATGCGGACGCTCGCCACGTACGGGTAGTTGTCGATGTCAGCGTCGGCGCCACCGATAATGCGGTTCTCCTCGTCCGCAGTCAGGCCGGTGCTCTCTTTCTTAGGTGTTTCCTTGGACGAAGACTTCTTGGAGCCCACGAAGTCGGAAAACGAGTAGCCGTTTGCGGATGCCGACAGCGTCGCCAACGTCGAGACGAGCGCGCATACCTGCAAGAGCTTCATTGTCTTTTAGCTACGGTTTTTCGAACAGTGCGAGGAGAAAAAATGAAGTGACCCCAAGCGTTGGAAAGCACCGCGTCGATGCACGTTAGCGCGGTAAGGTGATCAAATCTTGGGATGTTTGTGTTGTGGTGCTAGCAGAGCGAGGCGAAAACATTCGCGGATGCGCGCAGATGGGGACCGAAAGCGTGCCGTCGAAACGACAGAGACGCCTTCGCGCCACCATCCAGCGCTGCTGGAAAACAGCAGCGAGATAAGTTCATGATGGGGAGTGCTGAACCACGACATCTTCGGCAACAACATTGATGTTCCGACCGACAAACTCAATGCCACTCGCACAGCGAGGTGTTGAAGTGAATCTGAATAACGAGTCCATTCAGGTAAGAAGCTAATACTGTAAGTTTAGACGCAGAATCAAAAAGGCACATATTCGTGTAACTTAGTTCCTACACATTGAAAACAGCGCGAGCGCGAGACTTATTTCTTGTCATCGTCGTCGTCGCTGTCGCTGTCGTCACCGCTCTCCGATGCCTCCTCATCGTCTTGGTTGGCCTTCTTGGAGTCATCATCATCGTCATCACTGTCCTTAGTTTTGGACTTAGATTTCGACTTGGATGTCGCTTTCTTCGTCTTGGCCAACTTCGCTTCGGTTTGCTTCTCTTCCTTCTCCTCCTTCTCTTCTTCTTCGGCCACTTCCTCAATAGCCTCTTCCAGCTCCTCTTCCAATTCTTCATCACTGCCCGAGTCCGAGTCCGAGACGGTCTTCGACTTCGCCTTCTTACCCTTCTTGGACGATTTTGCAGGAGTGTCCTCCTCTTCTTCTTCTTCCTCCTCGCCGTCCTCCTCGTCCTTCATCTTCTTAAGCTCATCCTTCTCGTCCTGCTCTTCTTCTTTTTCATCCTTCTCGATCTCTTCTTCGGCCTCCAACTCCTCGTTTTCGGCAGCATCTTTGGCGTCCTCAGCGTCCATTAGTGCGTCCGCGTCACTGTTGTCAAGTGCATCCTCTTCGTCCTCCTCGGCCTCCTTCTCCTTCTGTTCGGCCCTTGCTTTAGCCTTCTTAGCAGCCTCCATATCCTGTTCAACCTCCTCCTCGTTTACAGAAGACAGACGTCGACGCTTGCGCTCGTCATCCTCATCGTCACTCTTTTTCGCCTTTGACTTCTTCGACTTAGCTAACTTCGCCTTGGTCTGCTTCTCCTCCTTCTCCTCTTCTTCTTCCTCTTCCACGGCCTCCTCGATAGCCTCTTCCAGTTCTTCTTCCGCTTCCTCGTCGCTACCCGAGTCCGAGTCCGAAATGTCCTCGGATTTTGACTTTTTCCCCTTCTTGGAAGGTTTTTCATCGTCATCATCGTCTTCCTTCTCCAGTTCCTCCAGCTCATCTTCTTCAACCTCTTCCTCCTCCTTTTCAGCCTGTTCAATCTGCTCTTCAGCATCCAACTCCTCCTTCTCGGCATCCTCCTTGTCATCTTCAGCATCCATTAGGGCGTCGGCGTCACTGTTATCCAGCGCTTCGTCCTCCTCATCATCAGCCTCCTTCTCATCCGCATCAGCCTTCGCCTTCGCCTTCTTAGCAGCCTGCATGTCCTCCTGAACTTCTTCTTCCTCCTCGTCAATTGAATTCAGGCGTCGGCGCTTACGCTCCTCATTATCGTCTTCATCATCGCTCTCCTTAGCCTTCGACTTCGATTTTGCCTTCGTTTTGGCTAGCTTGGCCTTGGTCTGCTTCTCCTCCTTCTCTTCTTCTTCCTCTTCTTCCACAGCCTCCTCGATAGCCTCTTCCAGCTCTTCCTCCACTTCTTCATCGCTAGCCGAATCCGAGTCCGAGTCCGAAATGTCTTCCGACTTTGACTTTTTCCCCTTCTTGGAGGACTTGTCATCCTCTTCTTCGTCGTCGTCATCAGCGTCTTCCTCCTCGATCTTCTTAAGCTTCTCCTCTACGACCTCTTCTTCTTCCTCCTCCAGCTCCTCAATCTGCTCTTCAGCTTCCAACTCCTTCTTCTCAGCAGACGCCTTAGCATCTTCGGCGTCCAACAGCTCTTCCGCGTCACTGTTGTCCAAGGCGTCTTCTTCTTCCTCCTCGGCCTCCTCCTCCTCCTTTTCAGCCTTCGCTTTCTCCTTTTTGGCAGTTTTCAACTCTTTCTCAACTTCTTCCTCATCGATATGAGTACTCAAGCGTCGACGATGACGACGAACCTTGCAACCAGAAGTGGACGGGGTCAATTGGGCTGAAGATCCCGCGGTTGAGGATGAAGCACCCACATCCGTGCTCGACGTGGCAGCGGGGGTCACCACAGGAGTGTCCGCCGATGAGTTCTGCGTCACCGATGAATCGCTGGAACTCTCGGTTGTCGACGAACCTGCGGTAGATGTTGGGGATCCGGAACTTGAGCTAGCTGGAAGTAGCGTGTCATCGGTTGATGAAGTTTCGGTAGACGGTGATTCCGCGCTAGCACTTGACGCGAGCGAGGCATTATCCGTCGATGAAGCATCAGTGCCCGACGACTCGGTACTGGAAGTGTCAGTTGTCGACGAACCAGCGCTAGAAGTTTGAGCCGTCGATGAACCAGTGCTAGAGGACTGTGTGGTCGACGAACCAGCGGTGGAAGTCTGAGCGACCGAGGAATCCGTTGCCGAGCCGTCAGCAGAAGGTGAACCAGCGCTAGAGCTTTGCGTAGTCGATGATCCAGTGCTGGAGCTTTGAGTAGTCGATGAACCGGAACTGGTAGCGGGCGTTGAATCAGAGGTTGAGCTCGAAGTAGTCGCCGATGATCCAGCAGTGGACGAAGCCAACGAAGTCGTCTGCGTCGTCGATCCGGACCCGGCCGTGCTGTCCGTGAAGTTGCTACCAGTACCACCGTTCAGGATGTCGTTAATGTAGTCCATGACGAACGTCAGACGAGTGTATACGCCAGCATGGACGCCGCACTTGCCACCCCAGCTCACGAATCCAATCAAAGTGTCGTCGCTGGTCACCAGTGGGCCGCCCGAGTCTCCGTTGCACGAGTCCTTGCCGCCGCCGTTTCCGGCACACATCATCCCCTCCGTGATTCGGTTGTTGTACTGCTTGTTGCACTCGGCGTTCGAGATGACCGCGACGTTCACCTCCTGAAGCGTGCGGCTTTCTGATCCGTCCTCCGTGAGTCCCCACCCGAGCACAGTCGCCTCGGTACCAACCGCGTTGTCTGAACCATCTGCCTTGCACAGCGTGGCCGTCTTTTGCTTCGAGGGCTTTTCAAGCTTCAGGAGACCCACGTCGTACAGGTGCTTCTGCTGGTTGTACAGAGGGTGCTGGTAGCCTTCAATGACCTTGATCGCCTCGCCCTTGCCGGAGCCGGAGCCCGTGCCAAGCTCCGACCCAAGGTGGGCGATGATGGTGTCCATCTGGGTCTTGATGCAGTGGCCGGCAGTCAGAATGTACTGCGGGGCGATCAGCGTGCCGCCGCAGAAGGTTTCGTCGAGCGCCTCGAAGCGCAGGCTGGTGGCATACGGGTAGTCGTCGATGTTGGCCTCCGACCCGCCGTAAATGCGGTTCTCCTCGTTAGCGGTGAGCCCCGTGCTCTCCACGTCATTGGTAGCGGCGGTCTTTGTGTTCATGGTCTCCGAAAACGAGTAGCCGTAGGCCACCGACGAGACCGTCGAGGCCAGCGCTAGAATCTGAAGGACTTTCATCCTCAGTCGGTCTCACTTACTAAGCACGCGAGTGAATACCGTAGCTTAGCTGGTCTTTCGAACAGCCTGAAGCTAAAGTGGAGAAAGCCAAAGTGGCAGTCTCGCAAAGGAGCGACCAGGGAGGCTAGCTATGGTTATGTTGGACGCTCTGCACCACCATCTCAACGCGCTATCCGGTCTGATAGTCAGCTCAATTTGTACACGAAACAACACGGTTCATCGGTGTCTCTAGCCGCATAGAGCGACGCGATTCGAGCTTAAGGACGGATGGTGCCAGCAACTGTAGTGAGATATGGGGCAGCAGGCTATTACTCCACCAACTGTCGCTGCCCAGCCCAATGCTACGAAAACAGCGGTCGTGCGAGTCGCATCAGGCTGGCCCGCTGGTACCGGCAAGAAACAAGCCTGTGCTGTTCGAACGGGATGTGAAGCGATCATTTCGGCTCATACAACGGCGGCTTCAACGCGGAGCACCGCAGAGCCTACGATATGAACAAGCGCAACAACAACGGTACGGGCAAGCCTTACAACTGCAGTCACGGTGCCACCACATCTATTGACCCACAAACACACTAGCTCGTCGAGCGTACGATACGACCGCAAAAATCAACGCACTCAAATCTCCTTCCTCATCTTCTGCGCTGGACGTCTTCATCACTTTGCTCAAAAGTTTTGAGTCAAAACGGTGAAGAGCACTCCTTGCCGCTCGCGGTCTTCTTACCTGAGGCGGGCGGGCTCCACGTCGGATCATCGGTGGCAACAGGCACCGGCACGCTTTGCTCGGCCGAATCCGTGGAGGTCTCACTTTGCTCTGTCGAGTTTGAAGTCTCCGATTGATCTTCTTGGTTCGTGTTTGGGCTTTCGGTGTCCTGGCCATCCGTGTCAGGTGCGGCAGTACCAGGTGATAATGTCGTTGAGGCTGGAGTGGGGGCTTCAGTCGTTGGTGGTGTCGTCGGGGCCTCAGTCGTCGGAGTAGGCACAGATGTGGGCGTCGTTGTCGTGGGGGGTTCTGTGGCTGGGGCGTCGGTGACAGGGTCTGCTGTACCTCGACCCTCGCCGGCCGACCCTGACGCACTAGGAGCGAAGTTGCTGCCCGATCCACCGCCAATTATGTTGTTGATGTAGTCGAGCACGTACGAGACACGAGTGTACACGCCAGCTTTCACGCCGCACTTGCCTCCCCAGCTGACTACGCCAACAAGTACGTTGCTGGCAATGAGCGGACCTCCCGAGTCGCCGTTGCACGTGTCCTTGCCATTGCCATTGCCTGCACACAACATACCTTCGGTAATTCGATTGCTATACTCCTTGTTGCACTCGGCGTTTGAGATGATGTTCACGTTCACCTCCTCCATCATAAGGCTTTGCGAGCCGTTTTCGGTGAGACCCCATCCTCTGACCGTGGCAACAGTGCCGACCTTGTTATCCGATCCGTCAGCGGCGCTCAGCCCGAGAGTTTTTGTAGAAACCGGTTTTTCCAGCTTGAGAACGCCAACGTCGTACAGGTGCGCAGACTTGTTGTACTTGGGGTGGCGGTAGCCCTTGACGACCTTTACCTGCTCCCCGTCACTTGATCCCGAGCCAAATGCAGTTCCGATCGATGCGTAAATAGTTGCTCTATCGGTCTTCACGCAGTGGGCAGCCGTCACGACATACTGCGAGGCAACGAGCGCACCGCCGCAGTAAGTGCTGCCTGCCGCATCGTTCTGGCGCAGACTCACAATGAACGGGAACTTGGACGCGTCCGCCTCGGATCCGCCAAAAATGCGGTCCTCCTCGTTGGTGGTGAGTCCGGTACTTTCCTCCGTTTTTGAAGCGTCACTGGTCCCGGAAAATGAGTACCCTTGAGATAGGGTGGCCACTAGCACGGACGCAAGCGCACCAACACGAATAATGGTTGCGAACGCCATTGTGCAGCGTTCGAGAATCCCCTGCTAGCAGAATCCGCGCTCTGCTGGATAAAAAGCCAAGTGACGTTGGTTAGTCGCAGCATCAGGAGCTGTAGAGGGAGAGAAGGATCCGGTGACGGACGATTGCCACCATGCACTCAACAGCTTTTTCAGGGCCCCAATGAAGTGCTCCACCAAAGTATCGGACAAGGTGAACTGAGGAAGGCCGCACTCCAGCTGGCACGCTCATGGCTCCGACCAGAACCGTTACTCAGCACCGCCTCTGCCTTGCATTTACTTGGAGCACCGCGAACGGCGCGAACATTTTTTTCTGTCTGGATACCACACACAGCCACACACACACACACACACACACCAATGCCGTCACGGAACGTCGCCAGTCGCAGGTGGCGCCGTCGCCATCGCCCCGCAGCGAAAAGGCGATGCCCGCCAAGCGCGACTTGCAACGGGCAAAACCCTTGACCGAGAGGGTGCAAGACGCCCAGCTGACAGATTCCGTAGCAGCAGGCGCCCGCAGTCGAGTCTCTCCATCCGACTCATCCAACATCCCAGCCGCTATGTGGATAGCCAAAGCCAAGGCCCCACTTAGCCTCACAACAATGGATCTCTTCGTCTACAGCACGTCAGTTGATGTACCAAGGATACGGTACACCCATCTCAATTGCGGTTAGGGTTGCTATCCATCACCGCCATTTGAGGCTGTCAATCCTGTAGTCATCGCCGCCGTCCATCGCCATGCTGCTCCGCTGCGTGCGTCCCCTGCGTGCGGTGTCGTCGTCGACCGCCGCCTCCCGCC